>BLSH010460377.1:0-103757 GCA_018402905.1 Glandirana rugosa | reverse complement strand
CGATGTCGAGTAACGTGTAATCGTACTACCAGTGACCCTTTTTACAGGGAAATTTCTCTTGATTTTTTCTTGTAACCTATCTGTCTTTACTGAGTAACGAGTTCCTTGGGAATCGTTGGAGACCTCCTTGGGTACCCGAGGTGTCTCTGGACCAACTCTTACAGACGAGATATCATAAGTAGAGGGCGCGCGGGAAGCGCGATTCTGGGAGGACGTCAATAGACGTCCTCCCAGAATTAAGCAACCGCTCTGTAGACGTCATTTGTCTATGGAGCGGTTGTTAAGTGGTTAAGCTGTATTTGCTGTCGGTACATGTAGGCAGCGGCCACTTTAAAGAGACCCTGTCACCGACTAAAAAAAAAAAAATATATATATATATATATTAAAACCCCAGAAGAAGAAATGTCTTTCTTTCTGCTTTTGTTTCTGTAAATGTATTTTTATTCACTTGCAGTGTGCCTTTAAACTTGGTAGGGAATTTGACTTCCCTAGCACATCCTCCTCCCTTTTTGTGTGTCATAGTTCTCTGGGAGTGTCTAATTGTCTGTCCAGCTCCTCCCCCTCCCTCACCACTCTACATAACCCCTTAAATTGTGTGTGTGGGTGGGGATGAAGATGAATACTATAGAGCAGACATTCTCAACCAGGTCTCTGTGGAGCCCATGGGTTCCTCCAGAGGTTGCTAAGGGTTCCTTGAGCAATGAGTCATTTCTGTCTATCCAATGTTCTTTTTTAGTTCTCTTTAAAGGGACATTTTTCCCAGTGACCATCATGCTAATGTGCAATGAGCTGTAGCTATATTAATTATTAGGAGTTCCCTGAGACCAGAACATTATTTCAAAGGTTCCTTCATGTTAAATTGAGAAAGGCTGCTTTAGAGCAGGGGTCTCCAAGCTATGGCCCCCAGTGGTTCAGGAATTACAATTCCCAGAATGTCAGAATGGTACGTGTAGTTCCACAACAGCTGGATGGCCGTAGATGGAGATGCTCTAAAGCAGGGATATGCAATTAGCAGACCTCCAGCTGTTGCAGAACTACAAGTCCCATGAGGCATAGCAAGACTGACAGCCAAAGCATGACACCCAGAGGCAGAGGCATGATGGGACTTGTAGTTTTGCAACAGCTGGAGGTCCGCTAATTGCATATCCCTGCTCTAAAGTATCACCTGAGTGACAGTTCTACAGAGGCCATCTTGGATATCATATCCAAGATGGCGGCACCCAGCAGTAGTCTCAGGGTTTTTGAATGCCTACACAAGGGAGGCCTTTTCAGGTAAATAACATGCATAAAATGATGTTACATATGCATTCAATTTTATGTGAAGATTTTTGCTAATAGAAATGGCCTTATGGCAGGGTTTTTTTTAAAGTCTGGTTCACCATTTGGGCCATGAAGTGCAACGCTGAAAAAAAAAAAGAAAAAAATTGGGCAATGCCTAGAACAAACAAGCAGAAAACCACTGAAGACTGTCACCCTACTGTACAGAACGAGTAGGTCTTATACAATTTATAGGTGTTAGAGGTCACAGAGGACTTCAAAACTTTAAGAATACAAGACTGTAGACAATCCTGGATCTCCCACCTTACTTCAAATACGTTATTTTATTTCTCCATTGTGTTTGAAAATGTGATATTGGGTAGCATACGTTATAAAACATTCAACTTTGTATACAGTATTTATAGCATTAATTTGAATTACAATGGTGTGACATTGTCTAGTGCTGCAGGGCAATGGTGGAATTTACGTAGTTGCCAAATGGTCCAATGCTTCTTTTCCATTCCTGTTGGCATCATTCAGTAATGTTGACACCTTCTGAGGGGAAATGCATAAGGTGGAGACAGCAGTGATGTAAGGACGTGCGGGCCGTGCTGCAGGCGGCCGTGCTGACACTACCTTGTGTACTTTTAACCAAGAAATATCTCTTACCTTGTGAACCGGGAGCCCATGGCCACGTGGAACTGTGGAGAGGTGGCTGTGTGGCGTGGTGTCCACCCTAGCTGTTGTGTTCTAAAGTGTGCACTCAATCCTTTTGGATCTGGTTGACCTGAAGAGGCCATTTTTACCTTAAGAGCGCGGCCGTGATGCACTTATTGTTGAGGATTTTGCACTTAATTTAATGGGGCTTGTCAAGTGGATGTGGTACATTACTTTTATTTTTTCACCATTTTACTTGGATATATATTTTTTATGCTGTCGAATAGCAGATTTTTGTGTTACTAATTAATTTTTTTTATTACGTTTTTTTGCATTGTGTTATTCGTATGAATTGCATTTGCACTTTTTAATATGTTTTAATGGCATCACCTTATGGCGATAAGAGGTGTTTTGTAAGCACTTGTCACAAGAATGTTGAGTGTATTAAGAGTTTTAACCACTTCCACACCGTGCGCAGTAAATTTACTGCGGCAGTGTGGAGCTGGCTCGTGAATCGCCGTAAATAGACAGCGGTTTACGGACAGGCAGCTAGGGGGTGCGAGCGCGCCACCAGCGCTACGCGCTCATGCCTGCCGCACTCTGGAGGAGTGTGCTCACGGCTCGGGTGGACCCGATGTGCTACCTGAGGGAGAGAAACGGGGAACCGCCGAAGTAAACACGGCGGTTCCCCGTTCTGACAGGCGGCATGTAAGAGATCTACTGATCCCTGTCACTGGGATCAGTTAGATCTCTTATGCCCCTGACAGCCCAGTCCCCTCACAGTTAGAACACGCCCAGGGAACACAGTTAACCCCTAGATCTCCCCCTGCAGGTAAACCCCTTCACTGCCAGTGACATTTATACAGTAATCAGTGGATATTTAAATTTCCGATCGCTGTATAAATGTGAATGGTCCCAAAAAAGTGTCAAAAATGTCCACCCCAATATTGCAGTCCCGATAAAAATCGTATAGCGCCGCCATTACTAAAAAGAAAAAAAAAAATGTAAAAAGGCCAGAAATTCTCATGGTTTGTAAACCCGGCAACTTTTGCGCAAAACAATCAATAAATGCCTATTTGCTTTTTTTACCAAAAATATGAGGAAGAATATAAAAACCGATGAATATATTTTTTTTTTATTATTTTTTTTTTTTGGATTTGTATTATAGCAAAAAGCAAGAAATGTTGTTTTTTTTTTGCAAAATTGTCGCTCTTTTTTTGTTTATAGCGGTGATCAGGAATGACGCAGAGGTAACCAAATACCACCAAAAGAAAGCTCTATATGTGGGGAAAAAAGGACGCAAATTTTGTTTGGGTACAACGTCACACGACCATGCAGTTGTCAGCTGTCAGCTAAAACGACGCAGCGCCAAATCGCAAAAAGTGCTCTGGTCCTACAGTGGGAAATTCTTCCGGGGCTGAAGTGGTTAAACCAATTATTACACTTTGCACATATTGAGACAGAACACTTATACTTTTTTATCATTTACATGTATCCTGGTATTTAAGGAATGTTTGGTGCAGCAGTCTCAATAATGTGTCAAGCGCGGTCCAGATATATATTACCAATCTAGTGATGTCGACAGTTCTAGGTAAATTGCTACTTAAAGCATTTGTTAACCCCCCCAAAAAAATGCTGCTCCTGTCTTTTTTAATGTGCAATTAGCAGCATGGTGCTTTTGCTTTTTAAATTATCCCTCTGTATCCCCTAAAATACCTGTTTGATAATGCCAGATCATGACTTCCCCCCCTGTGTACTGATTCCTGTACTGCTCAAATACCAAGCTCGGCAGAATACCAAACTCGCGTCACTTCCGGTTTCTTTAAAGCATCATAACATTGCAGTCCTCAGGAATTCCTGTTGAACTTCAGCAGTAGGTGATTTTCAAAAACACCGGCAAGGGACAATAGTCCAGTGCATGGAATATGAGTGGAGGTTCATACTCCGCTCATATATTAATCAAGAAAATGACCGCCTCCTAGGCAAGGACAACTTTGTCTTCGTTTGCCGCTGGGTTCCTAACACAGCAAAAACTTCCGGTGTTTTGTAGCAACAGAAATTCATGCAAATTACGAATTTTATAATGCCTTAAAAAACCGGAAGTGGTTTGGTATTCTCCCGAGTTTGACACTTGGGCAGAACAACTCCCCCTGCATATAGCTTGTCTTGGGAGCCCCGTGGTCTATGCAGGCTATGTCACTCCCAGCTCTCCTATCTCCTGTGTGCCTGTCTTCAACTCCCCCCTCCTCCTTCCTCTCAGTAGCTTCTCCTCTGCTCTCATAAATAACTCTAAAAGCTCCTATCCCTCTGTATTAGAAGAATAAGTTCCCTGTGTCAGTGTTATATGAGAAATATTCTTATCTATATAGATAACACAGCACAGCTCTCTCTCTCCAGCTGACGTCAGCAGCAGTGCTCAGCCCCACCCTCAGAACTTCTGAGCTGAGAGAGAAAAGCTGAAAAACGACAACTGATCCTAGTAAGGTGGTGTGTTATCTATACAGAGAAGTATTTATATGTTATAACACAGACACAGGGCAACTTCTTGTTATAATACAGAGCAGATGGCAACTTTTTATACAAGTGGCTTAACAAACAAATAATCCTACTTAAAAGGGGTTTATTTCTTTATGTGCTAGTGACAGGCACTCTTTGTAAGACTGTGTTCTTTAATTTTTAATTTTTTTTTTTTTTGGATTCTGCCATTTAGCAGTCTTACATTTTTTTTTCTATTACACTTCAGTATGGGCAGTGTTACTTTTATATGACTTTGGAAACAGACATGTTGTTCCATTTTAAGCAATAAACACAAAATCCAATTTGCAATTGCAGAAGCAACCTGTGAGTGATATATATCTTCATGGCAGGGCTGGTCAAGAGGTGACTGCTAATCACGGCACACCTCTCCTGCGGGCTGCGCGCTGGGAAGTGAACAAGCCTGGAAAGCGGATAAAGAGAAGAGCCAAAGCGAAAGGCTCCTCTCCTTGCAGCCAGGCAGCATCATTTGAGATTCAGCGGCTCCCAGCTTATTAGGTTCTCTTTGTCACGCTGCTTAATCTGGCTGCCTGCTGCTTGATCCTTGTTAAACACTATTGCTTCTGAACTCTCTAATAAAGGAGACAGTTTCAGGCAGGACCACTCAGGCAGTGAGCATTTAGGGCAATAGCTGCTTGATTGGTGGAGGGTGAAATGCTTTGTTCATTCTGCTCTCTTGTTTAACCTCTTCAGGTGTGTGGGGCCTGCACTTGGATGCCAATGTGCTCTGTGTTTTAACAGGAAGCTCAACATGCTTGTCATAAAGAGAAATGGGGCTTTGCCAACATAAGTGATGCCATGGAACCGTGGGATGTCCTAATTTTATTCTGAGATTGTTGCGGCACCTTAGACAGTAAAAATATTTGTAATGCATTTTAGGCTTCATGGACATGTATATTCGCAGATATAATAAAATACACCTAGCGTAAATTTCCCGTCATTTTCCTGCACCCAAAAACCCACAGGTGAGGCATACAGTCAGCCATAGAAGTGAAAGGCTGTATGCCCCTGTACTTGTATATTAAGTAAAATTTACTTATGCATGTTCCTACAACGTGTTTTCTGAATGCTGGAGTTTTGCTTTCAGGAAATACCTCATGTGCTGAAGCATTGCCATTTACGTGAGTTGTGAACCCGTTACTTATACCTAGTGAAGTGACTGGCCTCAGGTGATACACGGAGATAAAATAAATCCTCCTACATAAGTTGTATCTATCTGCAGTCGTCTCTTCTCTACATCCGTTCAAAGTGCTGAATTTATAAAGCCTGTCTGAGAGTTCAGAAAAAAAGGACTGAGAGCTAAAGTTACACTGTAGAGCTCAGTGAGGACAGATCAGAGAGCTGATTGGAGGGAAGAGACACACCCCCCTCCACTCAGCACACAGGAACAGAGTTGAGGCTGTCAATCAGCTAGAAATCCCTCCTTTGCCACCTTTTTTCTCTTGGTGTCAGGAAAACTTGTCCGAAGGGAGTCATGCTGATAGCAGAGGAATGAAGCAGCAGACAGAAATTACACTTTTAATTGAGATAAGTACACACTATAGAGGGATATGCGTTGTTCATATTTCATGTCTGAGGTTTACAACCACTTTAAGGGATGTACAGCCATTCACTTTTATGGCCAGCTAGGGCTATTTTATGCCTGCTAACATCCCTGTGCTTGTAGCCTTAAAGTGGTTGTAAACTTCTGAAATGAAAAATGAACAAAATATATTCCTCTATAGTGTGTTCTTGCCACATTCCAAATCACCTAGTGTGGCTTCTGTCTGCTGCCCTTCCTCTACTATTTGCATGAGTCACTTCTGACTTGTAATGTTGACATAGAATCCTGGGGGACGAGGGAGGGTAGCTCCAGCACAGTCTGTGCTTGACAGCCTCAGCTGTGCATTTTCCCTATGTGTTGTGTAAAGGAGGGTATGTCCATTCCCTCCACTCAGGTCTCAGATTACAATCACTCTTTTTGTTACAGGGTGTGTGACATCAGATACCTGCCTCCTGCCTGCTAGACTTCAGAGATGCTGTGTACACTAATTATTATTATTATTATTTAAAGAGAAGTATGGGTTTTGTTTTTTCCCCCAATCCTACTTACCTAGGTGGATGCAGCATCGGTCCCCAGTGCCTCTGCACTGAGAACTGAGCGATCGAACACCAACTGTCTGTCTGTGTGACTGACTGTCAATCAGCAGCTCTCTGCTCTGCCCCTCCTCGCTCACTGGAACGCTGGGCTGTGGAGGGGCAGGGTGGCCAGCTCAAGCTCTCAACCGTCAGGACACGGTGCACTGGGCTCAGGTCCAGGCTGTATTTTTTGAATATTGAGAGGTTGTTGGAGAAAATGGGGGGTTTGATCAAAGAAAGTAAGTGAGTTGCATAGCTTGACAGAGTTTAAAGGATAGGCCAACAATTCTAATATCTGAGGTTGTTTGTTTTCCATTCCATCGGAGAGAGGAGAGGACATTTTTAAATCTGAATTGGTTTGTTAGGGTAAAGGGCTTGAATTGGTGGTCTTGTAATCCAGGTTGGAATGTTGAGTTTCCAATTACTAGGGTCATTTTAAAACCCATAGTTCTTTTATGATGATATATTTGCTTTACGTTTTAGTATGATAAAGTTCTTCCTGCTTGAAACATTCAGGCATTTCAGTAAAAGTTTCACATGGAAATTATAGCAGCGAGAATTTCTTAGGTTGGAAATAAGTTGAAATTTCCCATCAGGTGTATGCATGTTGTCTGACTGTGAGAGATGGCACAGTGCTGATGGTACCTGTGGAGCGGGCACATTTGTAGCAGGCGTGGGAAGCTGCATTTATTAATGCACATCTGTTACTTGTTACCAGTCTGCTACTGAATTTATTTACTGAGAATTTGAATCTTACTGAAATGTTTCCTGTCTGCAGATTAAGTAGGCTGCAATACACTCATTATATGCCACATTCTGCTAATATCAGTCACTTTGTCCACATATTGATAGAGATTTCTCAGAATCTGGTGCATATGTGCATGGTAGCCAATCAGCTTCTAACTTCAGCTTGTTTGTTCAATTAAGCTTTGACAATAAAACCTGGAAGCTGATTGCTTTCTATGCAGAGCTGCACCAAATTTTTCGCACTCCCATTTTAGTAAATGTCCCCATGGCATAGTTTATACAGCCTAGTACTCTTGGATTTTTTGTAGGCTTTAGTAAATCACTGGTACAATTGCAGCCTGGTCCATGTGGTCAAACTTAGACCCCATACACACTAGTAGATTTTCTGCAGATTTTTGCCTTCAGATTTACCAAAACCCTAGAAGGTCAAACCTTAAGAGTTTGTATTCAATCAGGCAGACCCTTGCACTACATGGTTTTGGTAAATCTGAACGAAAAAAATCTGCAGAAAATCTAATAGTGTGTATGGGGTCTAAGGGCCACAGACAGCATACTTGCCAGTGTTTTTGGAATGATTTCTGGAGCAATTTGTCAGTGTATCTCACTCAATCCAGTGCAAAACTGTTTCAAAAGACATTGTATGGTTCCTCCAGAATTGCATTCTAAAATGCTAATTTCACTTTTAAAATGCTGCTCTTCAATTAAAGTCCAGATAAATCCTGCTATTAACATAACCTTTTAATGCAGACTTTTAATATAACGTGCTGCTATGTTAGGTAATCTAATAGGTAAAGCTGTTTAATGCTTACAACTCAACATCGTTTGTCACTGCAGTTGTGCTCAGGTGCCACAAGTAGAAGGGAGCTCAGAGCTGATGCAGAATGTTAGGTCCTAGCAGACCAAAGAAAATGTTAACCTGATACCACCATTTGTGGTTGGACCAGGGAACATTCATAGGTCTGCAGGCTTCCTCTGATGCCTCATGTCCATGTTTTCTTAGGTCACCAATTGTTTGTCAAGAATGATTTTCTCTGAAAGCCAATGTTGTTTTTCATGTGAGACCGGCTGAAGCTTCACCTCTTACCAGGCACAAACTTGTAACGTCACTTAAAGTATAATTAAGCCAAAGCCATATAAAGCAAGAGGGAAAAGCCTCTCCATCCAGGAAGTGGACGTCCATGCCGGTTTGTTGATTATCACATGCACATGTCTTTATATTGATGTAAGTGTGATTATTTTATTCAAGTATTTTATATACTAAATTATGGAGAGTCATTTTCCCTCTTGCTTTACATGACTTATCACATTGAGAGTTGGCTGTGTATATCCAAGTGTCGGTGGTCCCGAGTGATACAGAGGCTGTGTGGAGGATCATCTTATCTCTCAAAGAGATTACACAAGTGCTTTATAACCATCCTGTAATTAAGGTGGTCATGTGAAGTTGGTAAGCATGCACCCCGCTATCACATTTATGAGGCGGTGTCTGGCACTTTTTTTTTTCTTATTTTTGTTTGCTGCTTTCTCCCCAATTTTTTTTTTTTTTCAAAGGTGTGTGGTTTTCACTTAAACCACCCCTGCAACGTATGCTCCCCAATTATCCCAGCTAATTATCCCCAATTAAACCCTGGAACAAGAGTTTTTGAAGACAAAGCTTGAAAATCTCAGATTTTCTATAGATATCAGGGAGGGATGGGAACTTGAGCTGAGTCAAATGTGAAACTGGTGTTTTGGGCCTCAGGTGGCCTTTTTTAAGCTGGCCATACACAAATCGAAATTCACATTTTGATCAGTGTGGCCATCCTTGCTCAAGAGAAGTCAATCCATTGATCTACTTGTGTTGCAAGGACATGCTGGAAAACATTGATCAGTGTTGGCAGCCAATCGGCCAATGATCAGTGTACTCTGGCAGCAGCATGTCCCACTGTTCAAATACCATGTCCCAGTTTAGGGGAATCTGTCGTTTTTTGTTTTTTTTTCATGCATGCTGACATTTTTAAACCATCCTATGGAGTTACCCAATAACACCCCCCGCCTTCCAGCTATAACAGTCTTTACTGTTTGAGGAGGCTTTTCATAAGATTTTAGAGAGTGTGTCTGTAGGATTTTGTTTCCATTTAGCCAAAAGATCATTGGTAAGGTTATGTACGGATGATGAACGAGAGGACTTGGCTCATAATTGGTACTCTAGTTCATCCTAAAGGGTTCAGTATTGTTGAGTTTCTTCCACACCAAGCTCATCAAACCCAAATCTTCATGGTCCTTGCTTCGTGCATCTAAACTCAATAATTTAGAGGAGTGTCCATAAACCTTTGTCCACATAGTGTACACAAAATTTAATAAATAAGGGGTTTTTTTTTCGCATTTACAAATGGGACCCATTTAAATTGAATAAAAATATGCACACAATATAATTATGTTCAGCTGAGCAAGAATTTGGTTGCTTTTGGGATGTCCTAAATTGTACATTTTGGGGAATAAAATCCTTCTTTTATCTGACTGTCTATATCAGCCTTTCAAACTTTTTCCCCAGAGGAACATTTAGAAATTTTCAGGTCTCAGGGAACCCCCTGGTAAAATGAATTCTTCGGGGGTCAGTGGGAAGAATGTCCCCCTTATCATGGAGGTTAGAATGCCGCCCTTTACAAACAGTTGAAAAATTGATGTCATGTTGCTGGTCCTGCTGAGTTAGAACCAAAACTATTCAGGCCCCAGCAGGTGGAAGCTCAATCAGCAACAGGTCAAGGAACTCCTAACTGCCTCTGGAGTAAAACTGATTAAGAATGGGTGGTCTATATGAATTAATGTGTGTTAATGTAGGCATATTTGTGTTTTTGTTCCCCAGGAAATTTGGATCTAACGGGTCAAAAGCAGGTCTTCAAGGCTGAGAATAACCCTTGGGTTACACCAATCGCTGATCAGTTCCAGTTGGGAGTTTCTCATGTGTTTGAGTACATCCGATCTGAAACCTACAAATAGTAAGTGCAGCTACTTTCATCTTCTAAAAGACTGGTATAAATATTGTGTGGCCATTTTAAATACAAACAATGGAGTTTTTTTTCTTAGCATTTATAAAAGGTTGCCCAGTACATAAGACAAAGGCAGCAAGTTACAATAATATGTCATGCACGCTAAACCAAAAGACAGGCCATATAGCGTGTAGTAGTATCTGCAAGAATGGAATGAACAGTGGTCCTGCCTTCCCACCACGCTGTAGAAAGGGTAAGGTATACTGTACATAAGAAGTGCAACAAGGAAAGAAAACATATGAAAAGTGAATCCTAAGGAGGAGAGAACAGAGCCTGGACAGATGGAGATAGGAAGGGATAAGAAGAAAGAAAAGAATAACAGCATTGGGTGCCCATTAGGTGAAACAGAATCTGCTATCCAGAGTTGGGGGTTAGGTTGTTATGACGATGTTAAGACCTTTTTGGACTTTGAAGAACCATGCACAGTGGCTAAGTGGTTAGCATTTCCACCTAGTAGCACCAGGGTCATTGATTAGAATCCCAACCACGGCACTACCTGCACAGTGGTTACATTCCTGCGTGGGTTTCCTCCGTGTACTCTAGTTTCCTCCTGCACTCCAAAGTCATGTTGGTAGGTTAATTGGCTCATGTCTAAATTGGCCCTAGTATGTGTATGTATAGATGTGAGATAGGGACCTTAGATTGAAAGCTACTTGAGGACAGGAACTGATGTGACTGTATAATATATGTGTAGTGCTTTGTAAGTTGAGGCCGTAATAGAAGTATTTGTGATAAAAGTGTACCAATCGTAAAGCCGGGTTGTCAGCCTCTCTATATTCTGAAAGGGGATCAGCTCATTAGCCCATTCCTGCATTGTAAGAGTATGTGTATGGTCCTGCATTACTGAGGGATAATTGCCCCGGTGATTAACGTAAAGAAGATGAGAGGACCCCTTTTGGCTGTAGTGATGGAGCCTGGTTACACATGGAGGAGGGCTACCAATGGAGTTATTTCGAACCTCTATGATCCCTACACCTATATTTAGTAATCAGTTAATGCACTTTTAAAAGTGATCTTGTCTCAGTGTGACGGTGTTTAGGCAACTGTGAGTGGGTATTCAAAAGCAGCTTGAAGCGGATTGATGCACTTTAAAAAGAGGTCAAATGCACCTATCTGTGAACTCTAAATAATCTCAGATGCATCTTGAATTCATGTCAAATGCCAGTGAAATGCACCTAGAAGTAAACTGCACGTGCCCAGTGCCAAAACCTAAAATAAAAAAAATGCAAACCCCAATGAAAGACAATCGCTGTGATGCTATCAAAGAAGCTTTAGTGCTGTGTAAAGAAAGGCTACGCAGCAGATTGCAGACTCTTGTGACTTGATTCTGTGCTGTAAATCTTTCACCTGGGAACTTTGTCTGGAAACAGCTACAGGGGTTCATCAAGCAAAGCAACCATTGGCAAAAGATGAATGGCAGGATTAAAAGGAAGCCGGCAGGGACCTAAGCTCCTTGAGGGCAGGAACTGATGTAAATGTATAATATGTGAAATGCTGCGTAAATTGATGGCGCTATATAAGTACATGTAATAAATTATTAAAATACTAAAAAATGGGAACTGTCATTGCTGGGGCAGCCAGAAGTCACCTTAAAGTGGTTGTTAGTCCCATTCATGGAATCTGACTTGGGCACATATATCTGTAGTGTTTACTTATCTCTCTCCAAAGTGCTGTCTTTCTGCTACTCCGTTCCTCTGTTATCAGCATGACAAGTTCTCTGAAACATGAGATAAAAGCAGCTGGAAATTTGTGTTGGGTATGGAACTTAGAGATAGATTAGCAGAGAGCTTGTTTATTCAGACTTCAGCTCTACAAGTTTCTTCATTCCTCTGCCTATGTGGAGGGGGGGGGTGTATTCCTTTCCTCCAATCAGCTCTCAAATGGTGTATGCCCAGACTCCCCTCCCACTGCTTAATGAGGAAGAAAGATTTATAACACGATGTGTGCTTTCTAAAGAATGTAGAAAGGGAAGGCCAGCAGGTATACATGTAAAACTTATGTAGGGAGATTTGTTTCATCCCTGTGTATCATCTGAGGCTGTTCACTTAACTGGGTATAGGAGAGGGTTTACAACCGCTTTAAGGCTCCATTCACACCTATGCATGTTTCTTTTGAGCGTTTCTGCAGTGTCTTTTGCGTTTTTTTACCTCGATTTTGCTGTGTTTTTTGTGGGGGTTTTTTTGGCAAATTTGTTGTTGGGTCGATTTAAAAATGTAAAACGAAAAAAATCGCAGTAAAATCGCGCACTACATTCTTTCTGCTACTTCTCCATTGAAATCTATTGAACCGAAAAAGCAGTGTTTTGCATTTTTAGAAATGTCCCTGACCCTTTGCAAAAAACGCAGAGGCACAAAAATGCTTTGATGTTAACATGTTCCATAGGAACCCATTTTATAAAAACATGTTCTGCGTTTCTGCTTTGGTGTGAACCGAACCTTACTCTAACTTTTGCTGGCCTCTCAATTGCCTTGATCTGACCCACCCAGTTTCAAAGTGTGCGGCCAAATGACAGATCGCAACTGTCCAAATTCAGGTGACCTCTGACACTCCAGCCAAAGCGTGGGGCACAAAAAAATCAGTAAAGTGAAATACAAATTTCTTAGAAGTACTCCTGCAACTATGGGCTGTATTCCAGCATAAGCCGTTTGATTGGTTCTCTTTAACGTGGGGCCGTTTCAGCAGATATTCCTCAACCCTCACTTAAATGAGTCAAATACAAAGCTTTCTATGTTGGAGTGTACCTTTAACTTCCAATAACACCATAAAGTTCTGTGAAGTATCTGCGCACGTTTGTCATCCTTGGCATATTTTAATATGTGGTCTGCTAAAGTGACCCTGAGATTCCTCTTACCTCTCATCTAAGAATGCCAGGAGTCACAGTACCCAGCTTCTCATTAAGCAAATCAGCAGGCTGAAGAGAAGTTTTCTTTAATCCTTTCACAAGTCGCTAACCTTATACTAAACTGAACACTTTGATGCAACAGAATCAGCCAAGCAAGATCAAACCGTGGATGTTGACCCACTTGACAGCTTGGAGCAGTTCTGCTGGTTTATTGATTTTAAAGGAAGGAGACCTACGGAGAGGATAAAGAGCTATTTTTAGGAGTAATTATTCAGTAGTCTGAAATGGGGAGTTTTTGGATCTTGCTTATATCCATCATTAATATGCTCTACAGCTAATCAGCAGCCTACCACTTGCTAAGACCAGCAACAGTCCATCTGACTGAGAAATACAACCACCAACTTTGTTATATGTAGCTGATGAGCATTAGTGGAACATTTTGGATGGAATAATCATTCCCCTACATTCATAAAAACGGGAGCAATTTGAACTAGTCACAAATTGAGATTGGAATGTGTGTTTGTGTGTCTGGCCATTATCGCAATTGAAGATTGACTCAATTGTGTTGCTGGTAAGGGGGTAGGACATGCTCACATGTAACTTGTGTATGTTCGGAGAATCGTTTGCTACACAGAGGGGTTGATTTACTAAAGGCAAACAGACTATGCATGTGATGGAACCGTCCCACACTCCGCTTGAATGCTTCTGTCAGTATACCGCTTCATTCAATGTGAACATAAATATCAGATATTATAGCCGCATATTGCAACCAAGAACCAGACGGGACTAGCTCAGCTGCAAAACTGGAACTATTTAATGAACAAGAATACAGGCTTTTTATACACTTGAGAAGTAGGTCAGTCACCACATGAACAATGACCCAAATATTTACCGAAAACACACAATGGTTTAGATAACAAGGTACAGCTGACTCATGGCTAATCCCATCATAGAGGATCCTTAAGAGTTTAGTCAAATTAGCCAACATATACTAGAAACATAAAGTTGATAAAACCACTAGCCTCCTGGACACTCAGAGTTCTCATTCCATGTCAGACTTGCCAGCATCACGCTCACAAAGTACAATACACATTATTACAAGTATAAACACATCCCCACAGTAGTTTGCTAGCAGACTATAGGTGTGTTAATTAGCACAATTAACAATGGGTGAAAGATAGTTGGCTTGAGATGATGAGATTACCATCTGCTATGAATGACCCAGTGTTGAGCAGTCATGGCTGGTAATGTGCCATCTAGGCCTTTAACATGGATCCCGGGCCTAGACTCCCAAAGTCTGTGTCTGTGTGTCCCTGGGAGACACAAAACCGAATCAGAAACAAGACCATTTCAAGGGTCCTCCAGGCACCCACCACCAAAAGAGTAGTGTTCCCTTGAAAGCCAGGGCCCATAGGCAAGAGGCTAGCTGGCAGTCCACTCCAAAAGCTTCTGTCCCAGGTGAGCCTGTCACAATGCACTTTGGAAGTGCACTTGCACTCATTTTCCCCATAGCTTAGTGAATGTGGTAAAGCTTCACTTTGTAAAAAATACCCAATCGGGTGCAAGGAAAATTAAAATCATGCTTGCACATGATTAGATGACTGAAATCAGCAGGGCTTCACCATATTCACTAAGCTCTGAGGAAAATGAGGAAAACTGCATTTGCAAAATGCACTGTCTGTTTGTATTTCATAAATCAACCCCAAAATCTTTCACATATTTAAGAAGACTGACACCTTAATCGCTCCTTTCCAGTTATATTCACATTACCAGCAGTTAGCAGCAGAGGCAGGATCACCACTGGACTGCTGAGAATGTGAGTATAACTGGGTGCAGGCAAGCTAACTTAGAATTCTGCTAATCCTTATTTGCATCTAAACTGGCCCCATAAAAAGCCCAGTGCAATTTTGGAACAACCTCTTTTGCAAACAAATATTATTCAATACAGCTGTGCAAAGAGCAAACTTCCATATAGACTTCTTTTAACTGAAGTTATTTTGTTTGTCTCCTTTGAATATCTCTGTTACTGTATATAAGGTCCCCATATTTCTGACTGTCACACACACACCTCATAAAATAAAAAAAAAAAATAAAAAACTTATTTGTGGCCCCTCACTCTCACCATGTCATAGCTGAACATGTCTGCAGTGAGCAAAAACCTTAATTGCCATGACACCATGTTTTCTGGAATCATTTTTCTATAGGCAGGTTGTTTTTAGGGCTTTTATTTTGGGGCAAGTGAAAAAAGGTTCAGTTTTTTTTTTCGGTTCCTTTTTAGTAATTTCTTTTAACTAAAAAAAAAAAAAAACACACTCCCTAGGCTAATGTATAAAGATATGAACTTTTTACTTGGCACAGTACGCTTGTGCAAATAGTAAAAAAATTTTGTAAGCTCCCAATCAGGGACTGAGCGCACTCTTCCAGCTCCCATGTTACAATGCTGTGCACAAAGGCAACCAAGCTACATCACTGTGGTGGAGATGGTGGGGATGAAAGGGTTGTATATCACATACCCAGATCTGAATGTACCAGGTTTTTATATCAGTTCCCTGCAGCTGAACATAACATAGGCATGGGTGTGAGCATATGCTGCTGTATGGGTCTGCTTTAACCACTTCAGCTCTGGTACATGTATACCACTTATATACTCCTTAGCATGGTGGTATTGTAGCTAGGTGACAATGTTGTATCAAGCACCTCATCCCTTGAATTGTGTGTAATATATAGCGCAAAAATTATCAGGTGGGATTATAACGGTCTTAAATATAAAACTTAACAAAGTTTATTTAACCACTTGACAACTGGGCACTTAAACCCCCTTAATAACCAGACCAATTTTCAGCTTTCAGTGCTCTCACATTTTGAATGACAATTACTCAGTCATGCTACACTGTACCCAAATGAAATGTTTGTCCTTTTTTTCACACAAATAGAGCTTTCTTTTGGTCGTATTTCATCACCACTGGGTTTTTTATTTTTATGCGCTATAAATGTAAAAACACAGACAATTGTGTAAAAAAAAAAAATGCATTTTTCTTTGTTTCTGTTATAAAATTTTGTAAATTAGTAATTTTTCTTTGGCCAAAATTTATACTTGCTACATATCTTTGGTAAAAAATAATCTAAATCAGTGTATATTATTTGGTCTTTGTGAAAGTTAGAGTCTACAAGCTATTGAAAATTGATCACACCTGATGTACTGACGGCCTATCTCATTTCATGAGACCCTAACAAGCCAGGAAAGTACAAATACCCCCCAAATGACCCCTTTTTGGAAAGTAGACATTCCAAGGTATTTAGTAAGAGGCGTGGTGAAATTTCTGAAGTTGTAATCTTTTCCCACAATTCTTTGCAAAATGAAGATTTTTCTTTTTGCTTTTTTTTTTCTTCACAATATTGTCATATTAACAGGTTATTTCTCGCACACAGCATATTCATTGCGCAAATTACCATACATACTCGAGTATAAGCCGAGTTTTTCAGCACATTTTTTGTGCTGAAAAAGGCCCCCTAGGCTTATACTCGAGTCAGCCTCTGTGGGTGGTCTGAAAAGATGAGCAGATTCACATTGTACAGAGCGCGCTGCTTCTATGAGCCGCTCTGTACATGAAACTGTGACCTAATTACGCTAGAATGCAGAGAGAGCTGTCAGATCGTCACGTTGATGTCGGAAGGTGGGCTGGACGGAACAGTTATCAAACGCCAGCCAATAGGACAGGGGCTAGGCGGGTGTTAGCTGTTCAGTCCCGCCCACCTCCAATCTCAGTGAAAATCTGAGAGCTCTCTCTCTCCATGGCGGACATGTGAGTACCTTATTGACCCGGGACTCTGATATACACCAGAGGCAGCTGTACCTTCTCAGCCCTGAAGGTATAGGACAGAGCTATGTCCGAACAGTGAGTTTGAATGTCTATTCCAGCTTGTCTGGTGTCCATCTCTGCATTAAGTTTTGACTCTACTGTGTCCACTCTGCTCCACGGCAGCCGGCCTGGTATATATAATAGGTCCAGGGGAGACGGCATACAATCAGTATGGTTGTATTGAATTACTGAGGGCAGCGGACACAGTCACGGCTGAGCAGCGATCCTCAATGACTGTTCTAGCCCATTTAGTGTATACCTCACATAGATCTATCTGACTGCTCTGACCTTACTCTGCTTTACAGTAGCTGGCCCTGCATATACATTTGTCCAGAGGAGACTGCACACAAGTTTGAGTCCATGTTGAAAAAGAGCTTGTCTTCTCAGACCAATTAGGAAATCCCTGTGTAATGGCTGAGTCCCTGTGTTCTGGCTACAATACCTGTGTTCTGGCTACAATACCTGTATAATGGCTCCCTGTCCCTGTGTTATGGCTGCTGCATTTCCCACCCTAGGCTTATACTCGAGTCAATACGTTTTCCCAGTTTTTTTGTTGTAAAATTAGGTACCTCGGCTTATATTCGGGTCGGCTTATACTCGAGTATATATGGTAAACCCCAAAACACATTCTACTACTACTCCTGAGTATGGCGATATCACATGTGTGAGACTTTTACACAGCCTGGCCACATAAAAGAGGCCCAACATGCAGGGAGTACCATCAGGTGTTCTAGGGACATAAAATACATTTAATTTCTTGACTACCTCTTGCACTTTTGAAGGTCCTGGAGCACCAGGACAATGGAAACATTTTGGAACCTAACCATCCCAACATATATTCTAGGAGACATAACGAGTCTTTTGAAAATGTAATTTTTTTTCCCACAAGTTTTTGGAAAATGTGGAAATAAAATGAAAACACTTTTTTTTTTTTTACACAAAGTTGTATATTTATAAGATATTTCTAACACATAGCATGTACATAGCAAAAATGACACCCCAAAATACATTCTGCTACTCCTCCTGAGTATGGCGATGCCACATGTGTGGGACTTTTCCACAGCCTGCCCACATACAGAGGCCCAACATGCAGGGAGCACCGTCAGGTGTTCTAGGGGCATAAATTTCAAATACAATTTGACTACCTATTACATTATTGTGAGGCACTGTAGTGGCACTGATGGACACTGTAGTGGCATGGATGTGGCACGGATGAGAACTGATGTGGCATGAATGGGCATGAATGAGGCAGAAATGAGCCATGGATGGGGATGGCTAAGGATGGATGGTGGACGATGGATGTGGTGCGTGAGCCAGGGGGCGTGCGGGAGTGCGATTCTGGGAGGACATCACTGTACATTCTCCCAGAATTAAACCGCGATGTAGCCGTCAATCTGCTATGGCCCGATTGTTATGTGGTTAATACATGATTAAAAATTATATAAAATTATTTTTGTTTTACACTTATCCAGTATAGGGTCACATTGAATGATCACTTTGAGCAAATGGTTGTAGTGTATTGTCTAATCCCAACATGTTTTGCTGAAATTGGATTCCTCAGGGGATTTTTGAAGAGCACTAATTTTCAACTAACTATAACAAAGATACATGCACAAGAAAAGCCATCCATGCATAACAAAACATGGCTCAAGATACACCAATTCATTTATACATTTGTTTATTTCATGCAAAATAAGTATTCACTACGTCATGTTTGCTCTTTTTACACCAATCACTGGCAGTCACTGTGCAGCCAGTCTATGTATGTGCTCTGTTCAGCACACATACATAGACTTTTTGGACCACCCACAGAGGCTGCAGGCGCCCGCAGATGAGATGGTGTGGGACACTCACTCGAGTATAAGCCGAGGGGAGGCTTTTTCAGCACAAAAAATGTGCTGAAAAACTCGGCTTATACTCGAGTATATATGGTAAAGTCCATAAACATAAACATATAAGGTGTTCAGATGTAAACAGTTGTTGGAGGTAGTAATAGCGATTTCAAGTTATCACCCAGTGCCTCACACACATCACATCTAAGTGCCTCCACCATATAAGATATCTTCTTACCAGAGGCAAGCTGGATAGGAGCTTGCGACTTAACCCCGTCAGGGTCCCACCAGGGGAAAAGCTTGTAACAGTAGTCACTAATGTCCTCTGGTCATAGATGGGGGTGATCATCCTGGGGACTCCAGAGTTTTCTCCCACAATGGTGCCAAGAAAGAAAGCTCACAATAGCGTAATGTTGTTAATCTAATTTATTAGATAAAAAAGTATTGCGCTTACATAGATGAGTGTAAACAAGCATAAATAGCTGGCCAGCTAAACGGATCACAATGCAACAGACAGCGGTGACGACAGCACACATTTTACCCGACGCAGCTTTTCGTCGTAGTAGACTTCGTCACAGGGTATAGCATAAAGTCAAATGTGGGGAATTTCTTAATGCGGAGACCCCTTGGTATTCGCTCCACTGTGAGATATTCTGTGAGAGTAATTTTCAAGTTTCCGAAACAACAATTTAATAGAACTCCGAGCTTTTCTCTTGTGCATGTTTCAAAGCACCTGATACATTATTCCTCCAAGAAATCTATCCTTCTCTTCTTTTGAGACACATCTGTTTTCTCCCATTTCTCTAAGGATTGCAGTGATCTATCGGCCTCCTGGACCAGTGTCACGCTTCCTTGATGACTTCTCTGCCTGGCTGCCTTACTTTCTCTCCTCCACATTACCTACTATTATCCTTGGTGATTTCAACATCCCCGCAGATATTAACAATCCAGCTGCATCCCAACTTTTCAACTTAACCGCATCCTTTGACCTTACACAATGGACACGGCCCCCCACTCACTCTGATGATAATACCCTTGACCTTTTCTTCTCCCATCTTTGCACCCCCTACACCAACACCCCCTTTCCTCTCTCTGACCACAACCTCATCACTTTCACAATGTGCTTGTTTCCAACCACCTGTCCCACCAAGCAGAAAACAATTACCCGCAGAAACCTTTGCCACTTTATTTCTTCTCTTTTCTACTCTGCAACTGACCACCTCTGTAACAGAACCGACCCACTCCGCTTGAATACTTCCGTCAGAATACCGCTTCCTTCAGTCTGAACATCAGAGATCAGATGTTATAGCCGCCCGTACGACACTAGCTTGTAGGAACATGGACTGAATTTAATGGCCAAGCAATACAGCATATATACACACCATGGAAGTACTTTACCCCCTCCCTCCTGATCGTCTTATCCTAACAATACAAACTGCACACAGGACACATTATCATAAGCATAAACACAGCAAACTTCAAACAATACAAGAAGACCTAATTAACAGATGGACCGTCTCCTCTATTGAAGTCCATGGAATCCACATTTAAGCAATGCTTTGATTACTCAGGGCATGGAGACGGCATGGCAACAGTCTACACGGCCCATACAATGTTCCATCATTCTGATACAGTGGAATTAATGTATCCTAGATTTCTTGAGGGATATTGTTGATACATATTACTGTCCCATCTGCAGTAATCCAACTTACTCCAAATGTATTCATCAGTTTTGGCTAATATATATACTTCCTCATATTTGTGGTAAAAAAAAATCGCGATTGGCATTTATCGATTGGTTTGCTCAAAAGTTGCCGTGTTTACAAACCATGCTTATTAATTTCTGGCATTTTTACAATTTTTTTTTCTTTTACCAGTAATGGCGGCAATCTTCGATTTTTATCGGGACTGTGATATTGGGGTGGACATGTCAGACATTTTTGACACTTTTTTGGGACCAATGACATTTATACAGCGATCAGAAATTTAAATATCCACTGATTACTGTGTAAATGTTATTAGCAGTGAAGGGGTTAACCTGCAGGGTGAGATCTTAGGGGTTAACTGTGTTCCCTAGGAGTGTTCTAACTGTGAGGGGGCTGGGCTGCCAGGGGCATAAGAGATCTAACTGATCCCAGTGACAGGGATCAGTAGATCTCACATGCCACCTGACAGAGCGGGGAACCGCCGTGTTTACATCGGCAATTCCCCGTTTTTCTTCTCTGCCAGGTCATCACGGGTAGCCGGCGGACATCGAGTCTGCTGGACCCGCGGCCACACTGCTGCAGTGTCTGGCGGGCACGAGCGAGCAGCCGTTTATAAACAGCGGCACTCTGCAGCAGTAAATATACGCGACGTGGTCAGGAAGCGGTTAAAGACGAACTATGGTAAAAATTAAAAAAATCAATGTGTGTTATGTACCTATACCAGGGCTCAAAATTTCAAGTCCTGAAAAAGTCCTACTATCCAGGACTTTAGTTACTCGCCACCAGTTTCCCCACCCAACCCCTACAATGCCCCTCCCCTAATCCCACCCCTAAACACACCCTCATAAATTCTCATCAAATGACACTTAAATGTTTTATGCAGAATTTATGCAGAATTAAGTTACAAAAATACATACAGTGGGTACGGAAAGTATTCAGACCCCCTTAGATTTTTCACTCTTTGTTATATTGCAGCCATTTGCTAAAATCATTTAAATTCATTTATTTTCCTCATTAATGTACACATAGCACCCCATATTGACAGAAAAACACAGAATTGTTGACATTTTTGCAGATTTATTAAAAAAAAAAAACTGAAATATCACATGGTCCTAAGTATTCAGACCCTTTGCTGTGACACATATATTTAACTCAGGTGCTATCCATTTCTTCTGATCATCCTTGAGATGGTTCTACACCAGGGATCCTCAAACTACGGCCCTCCAGCTGTTGCGAAACTACACATCCCATGAGGCATTGTAAAACTCTGACATTCACAGACATGACTAGGCATGATGGGAATTGTAGTTCCTGAACAACTGGAGGGCCATAGTTTGAGGACCCCTGTTCTACACCTTCATTTGAGTCCAGCTGTTTGATTATACTGATTGGACTTGATTAGGAAAGCCACACACCTGTCTATATAAGACCTTACAGTTCACAGTGCATGTCAGAGCAAATGAGAATCATGAGGTCAAAGGAACTGCCTGAAGAGCTCAGAGACAGAATTGTGGCAAGGCACAGATCTGGTCAAGGTTACAAAAATTTTTTTGCTGCACTTAAGGTTCCTAAGAGCACAGTGGCCTCCATAATTCTTAAATGGAAGACGTTTGGGACGACCAGAACCCTTCCTAGAGCTGGCCGTCTGGCCAAACTGAGCTATCGGGGGAGAAGAGCCTTGGTGAGAGAGGTAAAGAAGAACCCAAAGATCACTGTGGCTGAGCTCCAGAGATTCAGTCGGGAGATGGGAGAAAGTCGTAGAAAGTCAACCATCACTGCAGCCCTCCACCAGTCGGGCCTTTATGGCAGAGTGGCCCGACGGAAGCCTCTCCTCAGTGCAAGACACATGAAAGCCCACATGGAGTTTGCTAAGAAAACACCTGAAGGACTCCAAGATGGTGAGAAATAAGATTCTCTGGTCTGATGAGACCAAGATAGAACTTTTTGGCATTAATTCTAAGCGGTATGTGTGGAGAAAACCAGACACTGCTCATCACCTGTCCAATACAGTCCCAACAGTGAAGCATGGTGGTGACAGCATCATGCTGTGGGGTGTTTTTCAGCTGCAGGGACAGGACGACTGGTTGCAATCGAGGGAAAGATGAATGCGGCCAAGTACAGGGATTTCCTGGATGAAAACCTTCTCCAGAGTGCTCAGGACCTCAGACTGGGCTTTACCTTCCAACAAGACAATGACCCTAAGCACACAGCTAAAATAACGAAGGAGTGGCTTCACAACAACTCCGTGACTGGTCTTGAATGACCCAGCCAGAGCCCTGATAAAAACCAATTGAGCATCTCTGGAGATACCTAAAAATGGCTGTCCACCAACGTTTACCATCCAATCTGACAGGACTGGAGTGGATCTGCAAGGAGGAATGGCAGAGGATCCTCAAATCCAGGTGTGAAAAACTTGTTGCATCTTTCCCAAAAAGACTCATGGCTGTATTATATCAAAAGGGTGCTTCTACTAAATACTGTTCAAAGGGTCTGAATACTTAGGACCATGTGATATTTCAGTTTTTCTTTTTTAATAAATCTGCAAAAATGTCAACAATTCTGTGTTTTTCTGTCAATATGGGGTGCTGTGTGTGCATTAATGAGGGAAAAAATTAACTTAAATGATTTTAGCAAATGGCTGCAATATAACAAAGAGTGAAAAATTTAAGGGGGTCTGAATACTTTCCGTACCCACTGTATTAACAACAACTTTATCAGTGTCCATCAGTGCACCCTCACCAGTTCCCATCAGTGCAGCCTATCAGTGCAGCATCACTAGTGCTCATGTGTTCCTAATACAGCCTGACGTGCCATAAATGCAGCCTGACATGTGCCCATAAATGCAGCCTGACCTGTGCCCATAACGCAGCCTGACCTGTGCCCATAACGCAGCCTGACCTGTGCCCATAACGCAGCCTGACCTGTGCCCATAACGCAGCTTGACTTGTGCCCATAATGCAGCCTGACCTGTGCCTATAATGCACCCTGACCCGAGGAGAGCAGAGGAAGAGGAGAGCCGGCCAGATCATCAGAGAGCGGGATTGCCTGCTGTAACAGCTTTCCTGGTCCTGGAGCTCACCATCACACAGTCCCTCCTCCTGGCCCGGCGTTGTCACACGTCCCGTTATTGGATCAGTGTTCTGTCTATCAAAGGCAGGACTATGTGATGGTGGCCACGCTTGCCTGTGTCTTCTCTCTTCCTCCTCCTACTTCGCAGCCTGTCACTATCTCCAAGAGGCGCAGCTACACACTGTCCTCTCAGACCTCTCCAGCTGCCGCCCAGATATACAGTTTTTTTGAGCCACCCGTCCTGGCCCCAAGCTGGTGTGGTAGTTGGCGGGGGGTGACGGCTTGCGACGAGGGGGCATCCGAGCCCAAGGTGTCTGTGATGATAGATGAGAGCCAGAGACACTGCAAGAATTCTAATGAAATCTATTACAGCGGGCAATCCCCACTCTCTGATGGCTCGCCTCTTCCTCACCTCTCTCTTCCCCTGGCTGGGAGAACGGCTCCCATTCAACCCCGCCTGCCTGCTCGCCAGCCCTCATTTTTGACTTGCAAAATGCGAGTAGGCGAGTGGAAAATTTGAGGGCTGCCTATACAGTCTGTTAGACATCTCACTGATTGTTTTGCAAAAAACAGTAAGGATTTTGAGATCTCTACCTTGTCTCCTGCAGTTGAAAGCTCTCATGTGCACTTCCTTTAATGAGGAGACATTACTTCTTGCCTGTTGTCCCCTTTTGCGTGATGCCTCTCTGAAGAGCCGTCCTGACATCACTGGGGGAGGTGCTTCTGTAGTCCATGGAGAGCTCAGGCATTGCAATCTTCACAGAAGTCCAGACAAGGCTCCGCCCACGATTGGCCCATGAAGTCCCACCTATGTCCCGCCTTTGCCCACCCACTGCTCCCTATACAGGCTGCTCCTAGCTTGGCTTCTCTGTTTACCAATTACCAGAGAACAAGCAGGGAAAAGCACACAGATTAATAGAAAAAATCTGTTTGCAAACTAACCTGTACTGACTTGTGCTGTTTTTCAGCTATTCATTGGCAGATGGGTGTGTGTTATGTTAAATGAACTGAGCATGATAGAAGACAGGTGGACTCTGGGAAATGTAGTTTCCTGTGGGACATACAGAAGCTAGTTCACTGAAAGGAAATGACATGCTAGCTCTGCTGAACTCCTCCCATCATCACTAGTAGTATACAGCAAAGGAGAACTGGTTGGGGGGATTAAAGACCGCAATTGCAGCTATATGGTAAGAAAATAATAATTTCAGTTATTATGTATATGAGGATTTACTAAAATGTGTAGGTTGCCTTTAGTTGTACTTTAATTTGATCCTTTTGGCTTTTTTTCTTTAATTATTTATTTAAGGTATGCAATAAGACATAACAGTATGTCATGACAAATCACAGTCAATGAAATCCAAATGTAAACAAAAGTACAACCAAAACAGGTATCAATGGCTATCAGTGAGATGACATACAAGGTTCCACCACTACAATATAAAAGTATCCGTAAACTGTGGGCTAGTCTTTACAACAAAAATTTCCTGTATCTGGTTTTGTAGTGTGGCGGAAAACAAATATAGAAGCTTAATAGGCATGAACATACCAGGGATCCTGGTATTTTACAGACGCCTCCCTTTGAGCCTATTCAGGATACTCCATTGGCTGACATTACTTGTAAGGTAGTTTTCTTGTGGCTGTGTTTTGTATCTGCTAATAATGATTTTAGTGCATTTTTAGCAAAAATATTGATTTGGTAAACATTTGCGTAAATATCGCAGGGTCTTAAGTCAGTAGCATCTTCCTTTTTTATTCTACTGGTCCTATGCTTTAAGAAAATGTATAGTTTGGGGGGTTTTTTTTACAAACTCTGAAAGCTATAAGTGAAAAATGAAAACCTCCAGATTTTTAGAGAAATTTGGTCATTTATAGTTTTGTGTAAGTTCAGTTTTCACCATTTCGCAAAAAGGTGCAGTTTAAAAGTTACAAATATTTGTTGCTTATTAACTTAATACAGGTTAAGTTTTTAGATTTAGTTTGAATTTAGCAGGAATTGTAAACCATTGCGCAAATATTGTGGGGCCTTAAAAATCACTAACGCCTTCCTTTTATTGTATTGGTCTTATGCTTTCAGAAAATATATGGTTTGGGGGATCATTTACAAACTCTGAAAGCTGTAAATGAAAAATGAAAACCTTTTTTGAGAAATTTGGTCATTTATAGTTTTGTGCACGTTCAATTTTCACTATTTTGCAAAAGGTACAATTTAAAATGTGCAAATATTTGTTATTTATTAACTACACACAGGTTAAGCTTTTATATTTAGTAGGAATTTAGCAGGAATGTTGTAAAATTTGTGTTTATATTTGCTGCTAAGGATTTTAGTGTAATTTTAGGGAATATATTGTTTTGATAAACATTTGTAAGTGAAGAATGAAAACCTCCTAGATTTTGTATTTACATTTTTGCGTATGTGCGATTTTCACCATTTCGCAAAAAGGCACAATTTAAAATTTACAAGTATTTAACTCAATACAGGTTAGCGTTTATATTTAGTAGGAATTTTTAAAAATGTGTTTTGTTTTTGTCTGCTAATAATGATTTTGGTGTATTAGCGAAAATATTGTTTTGATAAACATTTGGGCAAATATCATTGTGCCCTAAAAATCAGTAGCACCGTATTTTAATTCTGCTGGTCATGTGCTTTCAGTAAATATATGGTTTGGGAGTGTTTTACAAACCCTGAAAGCTGTAAGGGAAAAATAAAAAAAGCAATGGAAACATTGCAAAAATAGTCTGGCCAGCTAAGTTTAAAAGTGGAGCGCAGGACCTGGCAGCGAAAAGGTTAACGGTCAGTCTATGCAGTGTTTTATGTTTCACAGATCACATTTTAACACATCACCTGTTTTCAGCTCATTAAGCTTAGATGCCCAGGTCAAATTAACAGTATCAGTACATATTTGTTACAGTTACAAATATTCTACCTACATTATTTTTCACTATTTTCAACCACTTGAGTCAGATTTTTTTTTCCAATTTGAAATGTTTCAGATCCAAACCTTTATCCTGTTTTAGATTTTGTATCTAGCATATGCTTAGTCATAACCCATACATATACATAGGTATTTTTTAGGGACAGATAGTGCTTTAATTTAGCACCAGATTTTGTAAATATATTTTTATTTTCTAGGCTTTGGTTAAGAAGAAATCGTAAAAAAAAAGCCTGTACATAATTTGTGCTGCCCAAGATATTTACCCGAAAACATAACCAACCAAGTCTGCTGACTAAATTGATATCACATAATTGTGATTTCTATGTAATGTAGTGGAATGGTGAAGCTCAAAGTCAACTTTTTACTTTGGGAGAGCCATTTACCCCTTTAGAAGGTACATTGTGATAAAAGCAGAAAAAGAAATGCGTTCATGTAAATTGATAGCTCAACATTAAGATAAGATTAAACCTGATGGGACCTGGGAAAGGAATATTTTGTTATATACACACATACATGATTATGACCACTCGACCTAATATTGAGTAGGTCCATGTTTTGCCACCAAAAGTGCTGACCCGTGGAGGCATGGACTGCAATAGACAAAGCTTGGGCACCCTGACCGGTCTGTGGCTATGCAGCCTCATACACAAAAAATTGTAATGTGAAAAAAGTGTAGGAGCTACTGAAATGGGCATTAAATGGTATATCTCAGACTTTCATAAGATATAGTATCAAAACATATTTTATTAATTGAGTATATAGAAAAGAAATCCCATATGTGCATAAAAGACATGAGGGGGTTTATAAAAAAAAACACAAAACCTTCCCAACCATGTACAGGTAAAAGCATATAGAAAGTATAGTGTTGCTTTAAGATTTCCAACATGTTTTGCAGTTTAGGAATCTGCTTCATCAGGGTTTATCCGTTTTGTAACTCACTCTATATAAATAAAGCATACATGCATACATATGTCAGTATAAACATACTTTGCAATAAGATATTTTATCCTGCCCACTGAACCTATGGAACAATGATGACAAAAAAAAGGGGGATTGGAGGAAAGGGGGAACATGGGGATAATACCTACATTATTATGTCTGAAGGTTGAGGGCTAGAGGGAGACAAAGAGAGTTACATTAAGGTGACTCATTCACCTGGACAATGGACCCGGCCACATAGAGTAAGTTACACAACAGATAAACCCTGATGAAGCGTATTCCTAAACCACGAAACATGCTGGAAATCTTGCTGTAACCCTATACTCTGTATATGCTTTTAACTGTACATGGTTGGGAGAGTTTTGTATAAACCCCCTCATGTCTTTTATGCACATATGTGATTTCTTTTCTATATACTCAATTAATAAAATATGTTTTGATATTTTTTTATGAAAGTCTGAGTACCATTTAACGCCCATTTCGGTTGTTCCTACACTTTTTTCATGTTTATATACAGGGTTGGTACACCCAGCTATTTAATCCTCATTATAGGACGTGTACCCCATATATTATCGTTAAATTGTAATGCACTGTGTTTTCAGTAATTTGAGCTACAGTAGCTCTTCTATTAGATCAGACTTCATGGACCAGCCTTCTCTCCCCATGTGCATCAATAAGCTTTGGTCACCCATGACCCTGTCAATGGTTCACCCGTTTTCCTTCCTTGGAGCACTTTTGGTAGGTCCCCCAGTAGTACAGCCATTACAAATTGGCCCTTGTCAAACTCACTACATTTTTTAGGTTTGCCCTTTGTTTTCTGCTTTCAACACATCAACTTAAGGTACAATGTTACCTGCTGCCTAATATATCCCCCCCCCCCACACTTTCAGGTGTCATTGTAACAAGATAGTCAATGTTATTCACCTTACCTGTCCGTGGTCATAATGTTATGGCTGCGTATATAGTGTGTGTAAGTATGTGGACTTTAAAATAACTAAGGCCATTTGGTCCCCTCACTCACCCTTTTTATCTAAAATTTACACAAGAACACTGATCTTAGATCAGAATATCACTTTGCTCCGTGTCCTTTGGCCTTTGCTGTGCCAGGCAGATTTCTACTATTTTGGGACAACTTAACTGACAACTACTGACAACTATGTGGTGTCCTGCCTAGACAATCTAATGTCAAACCTGTCCTCCTATTGCTGAGCCTTTCAGTACTCCTATTGAATTAGGTATGTATACAACAAAGCAAAACCATTCCAAGCATCCCCTTTAAATAGTTCTCTGGCTGCAGGTTTTCCTTTAAACTTCCATTAATGATGTGCACAGATTGCTATTGGGGCACAACACATTGATAAATTAGACTTTATTCATTATAAAGAAGCTTCAAGAGCAGCAGTTTTGGGTCTCTGCGTGTATTTTGACATGGTTAAAGAAGATTGATGTCCTGGAACATTTTCAGTATTAATCTTACTCCCCTATCTGCTCCAGAGAGACGATCAGTCTTTGTGTTCTCCGGTTCAGGAAGTAAGAGTCAAAAATACATTCTGTTGTCATCCCATTGTCCAAGAGTCGTCATTATCCATCATTACTTCTTGTCAATGTGATTTAAATTTCTCGGGAAGTAGATGAATTGGTAGAATCTGAATATTATTGAGAGAGTCGTAAAAGAGACGGGAGTCTGACCAGAATGTTGACGAGCGTAACAGCCGCTGGTCAACAACTTCTTAACGACTGTTGTCTCCTTGTCTGACCTTTTTTGAGTCTGAGCTAAAGCCGTGATGGAAAAGTCAACAGTTGTTAGGCAGCGGGAAGGATTGTCTCCCGGAGGGCAGTCAAGTAACAATCAAGATCTCCTGCCTCATCGTTTCGGAAAGCAAGGATCTTCTTTCATATATTTATCAGGTAGATATGATGAGCAGCCAGCCATTAGAAAGAGAGAGCTGTTCTTAAAAATGACAAACCTCAGACATCTTCCAAATCATACTGAAATGTTCCTTCCCCTGAGCTGGCGATGTGCATATTTACAGTATCTCACAAAAGTGAGTACACCCCTCACATTTTTGTAAATATTTTATTATATCTTTCATGTGACAACACTGAAGAAATGACACTTTGCTACAATGTAAAGTAGTGAGTGTACAGCTTGTATACAGTCAGGTCCATAAATATTGGGACAACTACACAATTCTAATCTTTTTGGCTCTATACACCACCACAATGGATTTGAAATGAAACAAACAAGATGTGCTTTAACTGCAGACTTTCGGCTTTAATTTGAGGGTACTTACATCCAAATCAGGTGAACGGTGTAGGAATTGCAACGGTTTGTATATGTGCCTCCCACTTTTTAAGGGACCAAAAGTAATGGGACAATTGGCTGCTCAGCTGTTCCATGGTGAGCTCAGCAACACCAAAAGACCCGGAAGACCACAGAAAACAACTGTGGTGAATGACCAAAGAATTCTTTCCCTGGTGAAGAAAACACCCTTCACAACATGTGGCCAGATCAAGAATACTCTCCAGGAGGTAGGTGTATGTGTGTCAAATTCAACAATCAAGAGAAGACTTCACCAGAGTGAATACAGAGGGTTCATCACAAGATGTAAACAATTGGTGAGCCTCAAAAACAGGAAGGCCAGATTAGAGTTTGCCAAACAAGATCTAAAAAAGCCTTCACAGTTCTGGAACAACATCCTATGGACAGATGAGACCAAGATCAACTTGTACCAGAGTGATGGGAAGAGAAGAGTATGGAGAAGGAAAGGAACTGCTCATGATCCAAAGCATACCACCTCATCAGTGAAGCATGGTGGTGGTAGTGTCATGGCGTGGGCATGTATGGCTGCCAATGGAACTGGTTCTCTTGTATTTATTGATGATGTGACTGCTGACAAAAGCAGCAGGATGTATTCTGAAGTGTTTTGGGCAATATTATCTGCTCATATTCAGCCAAATGCTTCAGAAATCATTGGACGGCGCCTCACAATGCAGATGGACAATGACCCGAAACATACTGCGAAAGCAACCAAATTGTTTTTTAAGGGAAAGAAGTGGAATGTTATGCAATCGCCAAGTCAATCACCTGACCTGAATCCAATTGAGCATGCATTTCACTTGCTTAAGACAAAACTGAAGGGAAAATGCCCCAAGAACAAGCAGGAACTGAAGACAGTTGCAGTAGAGGCCTGGCAGAGCATCACCAGGGATGAAACCCAGCGTCTGGTGATGTCTATGCGTTCCAGACTTCAGGCTGTAATTTATTGCAAAAGATTTGCAACCAAGTATTAAAAAGTGAAAATTTGATTTATGATTGTTAATCTGTCCCATTACTTTTGGTCCCTTAAAAAGTGGGAGGCACATATACAAACTGTTGTAATTCCAACACCGTTCACCTGATTAGGATGTAAATGCCCTCAAATTAAAGCTGAAAGTCTGCAGTTAAAGCACATCTTGCTGGTTTCGTTTCAAATCCATTGCGGTAGTGTATAGAGACAAAAAGATTAGAATTGTGTCGATGTCCCAATATTTATGGACCTGACTGTAACAGTGTAAATTTGCTGCCCCCTCAGAATAACTCAACACACAGCCATTCATATCTAAACTGATGGCAACAAAAGTGAGTACACCCCTAAGTGAAAATGTCCAAATTGGACCCAATTAGCCATTTTCCCTCCCCGGTGTCATGTGACTCATTAGTATACCAAGGTCCCAGGTGTGCATGGGGAGCAGGTGTGTTAAATTTGTTGTTATCCCTTTCACTCTCTCATACTGGTCACTGGAAGTTCAACATGGCACCTCATGGCAAAGAACTCTCTGAGCATCTGAAAAAAAGAATTGTTGCTCTACATAAAGATGGCCTCGGTTATAAGAAGATTGCTAAGACCCCGAAACTGAGCTGCAGCACAGTGGCCAAGACCATACAGCGGTTTAATAGGACAGGTTGCAATCAGAACAGGTCTCGCCATGGTCGACCAAAGAAGTTGAGTACCACGTGCTCAGCGTCATATCAAGTTGTCTTTGGGAAATAGACGTATGAGTTCTGCCAGCATTGCTGCAGAGGTTAAAGGGTGGGGGGTCAGTCTGTCAGTACTCAGACCATACGCCGCACACTACATAATATTGGTCTGCATAGCTGTCATATCAGAAGGAAGCCTCTTCTAAAGATGATGCACAAGAAAGCCCGCAGTTTGCTGAAGACAAGCAGACTAAAGACACGGATTACTGGAACCATGTCCTGTGGTCTGATGAGACCAAGATAAACTTATTTGGTTCAGAGAGTGTGTGGTACAAAGACAAGTGTGTCTTGCCTACAGTAAAGCCGGCACTGCAGAGCTACAGTTCATTGAGGGAACCATGAATGCCAACATGTACTGTGACATACTGAAGCAGAGCATGATCCCCTCCCTTCAGAGACTGGGCTGCAGGGCAGTATTCCAACTTGACAATAACCCTAAACAGACCTCCCAGAGGATCACTGCCTTGCTAAAGAAACTGAGGGTAAAGGTGATGGACTGGCCAAGCATGTCTCCAGATCTAAACCCTATTGAGCATCTTTGTTTCATCCTGAAACGGAAGGTGGAGGAGTGCAATGTCTCTAACAACCACCACCTCCATGATGTCTTCATGGAGGAGTGGAAGAGGACTCCAGTGGCAGCCTGTGAAGCTCTGGTGAACTCGATGTCCAAGAGGATTAAGGCAGTGCTGGAAAATAATGGAGGTCACACAAAATATTGACACTTGGGACCAATTTGTACATTTTCACTTAGGGGTGTACTAATTGGTTTCTTCAGCTGGGTGAGCTGTGAGCACACTCTGCATCATCCCTTAGCAGCTGAAGAAACCAATGGAGTCCCAGGAGTAATCCTATTGTGCATTGGTGTAACAGATATCCCTCTTATACTTTTCATCTCTCTGCTGGTGGCTTACCAGCTTCTGGTAAGCACACAACTTTCACGTGGTGGATTTGTCACTGAAGCTTAATATTCACTACAGCTATTAGGATTTTAGGCACCAGTCACTTTAAATATCACTAATATTTTTGAACTCTGAAATCGTTTCACTAGTTACCTCCTAGTGCTATATTATGCCTATATAGAGGACATTGGACTGAGACTTTATTGTTTACAGTCACTGGACACTTTTATTGTGTTAATTTGCATTTTTTATATTACAGAATCATTGGTAATCTTACAATTTCCCTTATAGTTTAGTGGATGTTCACGGCTATGAGTTTTTGAGCGCTTTACTTTATACCTTATGTACTGTGACATACTGAAGCAGAGCATGATCCCCTCCCTATGGCGACTGGGCCGCAGGGCAGTATTCCAACATAACGACCCCAAACACACCTTCTAGACGACCACTGCCTTACTAAAGAAGCTGAGGGTAAAGGTGATGGACTGGCCAAGCATGTCTACAGACCTAAACCCTATTGAGCATCTGTGGGGCATCCTCAAACGGTAGGTGGAGGAACGCAAGGTCTCTAACATCCACCAGCTCCGTGATGTCGTCATGGAGGAGTGGAAGAGGACTCCAGTGGCAACCTGTGAAGCTCTGGTGAACTCCTAGCCCAAGAGGGTTAAGGCAGTGCTGGACAATTATGGTGGCCACACAAAATATTGACACTTTGGCCCAATTTGGACATTTTCACTTAGGGGTGTACTCACTTTTGTTGCCAGCGGTTTAGACATTAATGGCTGTGTGTTGATTTATTTTGAGGGGATAGCAAATTTACACTGTTATACAAGCTGTACACTCACTACTTTACATTGTAGCAAAGTGTAATTTCTTCAGTGTTGTCACATGAAATTATTTAATAAAATATTTACAAAGATGTGAAGGGTGTACTCACTTTTGTGAGATACTGTAGATATACATACAGGGGTTGGACAAAAATATGCAAACACCAGGTAAAAGAGAAAAAATCTTACCTAATATGGTGTTGGACTGCCTTTGGTATCCAAGATGTCCTGAATTCTCCTGGGAATTGACAAATATACGTCTTGGATGGTGGATAATGGAATCTCATACCACTCTTCATGCAAGAATCGTACCAGTTCTGGCAGTGATGCTGTAGGCGGAAAACAAGCCCAAACCTTTTCCAATGTTGACCATAGTGGCTCTATGATCTTGAGGTCCTGTGACTGTGGCACCCAGGGAAGATGCAAGACTTCATCTGCATGATCATCAAACCACAATTTGACAACACTAGCTGTGTAAATAGGAGCATTATGGTCTTGGTAAATGTTGTTGTCTTTGGGAAACAATGTCTGCACCATGGGATGCACATGATCAGCCAAAATGTGTGCATAGTCTGACAGTGACTCTACCTTTCAAGGTGATGGTGGGTCATGCATAATGCCAAGATATGGCTGCCCAAACCATGATTGTGCCACAACAATGCTTTAGCGTTGGCACAAGACAGTCCTGGTCATAAGCTTGGGACCGCTTTCACCACAGGTAAACACACAAGGAACAATGTGAAGCTCTATTCATCTGACCATATTACAGCCTTCCATTGATTGATACTCCAGTTTTGGAGTTGCTCTGACCCAGTTGTCTAGCCATTACAATGTGGTCCTTGAAAAAGGCACTCTAATCCTTACATGTGCCCATTTTTTCCTGCTTTCAAAACAACTTCAAAAACAACATGTTCACTTGCCTAATATACTGTAGCTCACCCACTTTCAGGTGCCATTGTCACAAGATAATTATTGGATATGAAGACTGCATTTGTCTTCTTTTGTCAGTCTTTTTTTCCCCTTTATTTTCACCTGGTGATCCAGCCAGTAAATCTGTGGTTTTTCAATGTCCCTTAACAAACTGAACTTTCCAGCAAAAGTGTCAGAAGGGTGAAAGAAACCATTTAACACTGACAAGGGTCCTTACAATAGTCAGCTTTTGATTGATGTAAAACCTTTTCCCCCCAAAAGGAAATAAGAACTGTTGCTGTAACTGCTTCAGCTTTAATTTGTTAGTCAAATCCATGTAAATCTGCTATTACATCTTACACTACCCCCCCCCCCCCCCCAGATTGACAATGCTGCTGTCCAAAGGAGTCTCTGTTGCTCCTCCATCCAGCGAAGAGACAATCTTAGACTGGAGGTGTATTCCTGGCTGGGTCACCAGGTGAAAATAAAGGAAAAAAGCCCCCCCAAAAAGAGAAAATGAATGCAGCCACCACATTTAAGGATTCTCAAGCTGCAATATATTACATTTTTGGTTTTAGCTTGAATACCGCTTGAAGCAATAACTGTACAACCCATGAGCTGTCTGTGACCCCCTTAGGGAGATTCACCCTCTCTATTTGTCCTGTTTACCATTATCACCAAGATACAGTGAAAGAAAATCCCACATTTTGGGTTGTCACTAGAACAGGAATAGGGTTAAATGTTTAGTCTGGGTTCTCACTTATGCGAATTGGATGCGGGTTTCCCTGCAAAATCCACATCCAGTCCGCATGACAGGAGAGTGTAACTGGCTCTCAATGGAGTCGGTGTTATGTCAAAGTAGCCAATTCATCAAGAGCTCCAATTACATCACTTCCGGTTACTGTAAACCGTCCATAATTGGAGATTTTGACGACTTGATGATTTGACACAACACCGGGAACCGTATACACTGCATATGAATGAATACCTTACTTTTGACACAACAGCGCCTAACGAGTAAAAGGTTGCCATTTTGTTGGTTAGTATCGGAGCGGGCTAACAATATCCACTCATAATATTGTGTACCACAATGTATACGGTTTCTGGTGGTGTGTCAAAATAGCAAGTCGTCGAAATCTTCAACTACGGATGGTTTACAGTAACTGGAAGCGAACTAATTGGAGATCTTGATGAATTGGCTACTTTGACAGAACACTGATTCACACAGCTCTGGGCTGGCCGCGGTCTACACTGGAAAAGGGTCCTATGGGTCTTTGGCTCAGTTTCAGGTATGAATTCAGGCAAAAATTCAGATCTTATTCACACCTACATCGGTGTACAGGGACTCACCAGACCCTCTGCTGTGAGCCGTAGCCACAGCAAGTTTGAACCCAGCCTTACAATGGGGGGTACTAGTTCTTGTAACCTTGGATCTCCTCATTTTGGAGGAATTTCCTCTCATTTCTTTGATACAAGAAAAGTTTTATACAAGGAAAGCTAACTGGCACCGCATCCCATATATATTCAACAAGACACAAAAATTGATCTGAGAGGGATCTGGGATTTTTTAGATGCCATTAAGCCACAACATCTGATACAATTCATATATTTTATTTGATCAATTCATATTAAAAACAGTAAAGGACAAAAAATATAAAAGATGACTCTTAAGATTCACTGAAAACATTGGATCATTTCATCTTGGATATTCACAAAATTAATATTTACAAATGTTTGTCGTGGTATAGAAATCCCAACATGTTTTGCCAATTTATAGGCTTTTTCAGGAGATATGTGCTACCACACCTGGGCAAATAGATGAAATCCATAGATAAGCATATATATATTTGCAATCATATAGTCCAAAGATGGATATATTTGCAGCTGCCGGTCAATTCTGACTCTTCTCACATATGTATGTAAAAAGCTACCTTTTTTGCTAGAAAAATAATCAGAACCCACAAATATTTTATATTTTTTAAGCAGAGGCCCTAGAGATTAAAAAGGTGGGTGTTACAATTTTTTGTTACGCTGTATTTGCGCAGCGGTTTTTCAAACGCAGATTTCTTGGGAAAAAATACACTTTAATGAATTCTAGTGTACACAAAAGCAATATAATACCCATTTTTTTCTAAAATGTATAAAAGATTGTTACACTGAGTAAATAGATACCAAGCCTGTCATGCCTTAAAATTGCACACGGCTGTGGTGACAAAGCATTGGGGGATAGGGGGGCCAAAACTGGAAGTGCCAAAATACTCATCACGTGTGGTTTGTTAGACCATAGAGATGTTCGGGGACGTTCCAGGCCTCGGCCATATGTATGGTAGGCCACCAGAATCAGTCTGATGCTGCATTTGTCCCCCGGCAGCTCTATCACTTAGAACAGAGCTATCAAACACCACTTATCGCTCGATTTTCAGGGCACCCTGATCAGAGAGCCGGTAACTGTACGTCACCGGCTCTCTGCTGTGCCCTCCTCATGCTCACTGGAGCGCTGAGTTGTGATCCTTTCTGAGTCTGGCTGGCTCATTGACATCATGTCTGTTGAAACCGTGTCACAGGAGAGCAGAATGAACTGCACTCCTGTGATCCACTGCCAGTTTCCCTTACAAGCAAAGGTGGCGGCAGCAATCAGCGCAGCTGCTGACGCCGCTTCCGGGTGAAGATTGGAGTGAGAGGGGCACACGTTCAGAGCATTCATGCTTCCTCATCAGGCAATGGATGCGGCCATGTTTAGGGTGGTATAAGAAGGGCAAGCTAAGTGGCTGGGCATGTCAGGATGCTACTGCGGTGACCGCCTACCATTTAAGGCTTCATGTGCACTACTGCTGGTAAATGGATGTTAGGAGCAGTTGGGCGTTTTTTTCAGCTGCCCCTGAACTCTTCTCTGTTATCTTATCAGTCCATGTACACAGGGTCGTTTATAGTCCTTTCTAAGCAGTTGAGTTTAGAATCATTTCTTTGAAAGCAAAAAAATGCATTCAGGGTGGATGTTCAGAGGCATTTGAAACGCCAAATGCCTGTAACAGCTTGTAAACACCCCTACACGTGGTAACTCGGGTTTAGCAGCGTTTCATTTAGAGGCGTTTGTCATTCAAAAAGAAAAAACGCTTCTAGATGCGAATGCGGCTAAACGCGACATCTAAAACGAGGCTTAACTGACGTTTTTAAGCGTCGGTTTCTAGCTGTCATTCAGGGCAGGTTGAAAAAGCATCCCGTGTGCATTAAGCCTAATCCATACTGCACTGGTGTGGGCTGGAGTATTTGTCAGCCCAGGGGATCATTATAACCAGCATAGAAGCAATAGACGCAAGCATAACAACAATAACCCTGATAACTGCGGTGAGCTTGAAAACAGTCTAAAAAATGAATATAATAAATATTAAGGTAGATGTATAATAAATTTACCTTTTATCTTTATATTTATTATTTATTTTTATTTTAATTCTATCTACATTTTTATTCTTATTCTTTTCATTCTAATTTTATTCTTATTTCTATTTTATTCTTATTCTTATTTCTATTTCTTATTATTTTTCATTATTACCCATTATTATGATTATTATAATTTTCTCATAGCTTATTTGTCCCCCTTCCTTATTTTCATTGTTATTCTTGGTACCTTGTTAAAGCAGAGTTCCACCCAGTTAAAAGTCAGCAGCTACAAAAAGTGTAGCTGCTGACTTTTAACAATGGGAAACTCACCTGTCCCAGGCTCCAGCGATGCAGTCGCCAGAGGGCGCGCTCTTCTCTCCCCCCCCCCCCCCCCTCGGCGGCGCTGGCATCACAAGTGTGGGCACCCTGCTTCGGCTTCAAAGCCGGGCGTGCACTGCACATGCGCGAGTGGCGCTGCACCTTGTGAATGGCTGGCATATCGCCGAGGGGAGGGGAGGTGAACTTCCTTCCGCAGCCGTGGCTCTAGGAGAGGAAGTGGATCTGGGACCCAGTGAAAACAGGGTCGCCCCCCAAAAAAATGACATGCCAATTGTGGCATGTCAGGGGGTCACCTTCCTTTAAAGCGGAAGTTCCACCTTTGGGTGAAACTCCACTTTAAATTGCTATGCTGTCATATATATTTGTTGCACGTGTTTGAATCCCCTGGTTTTGAACTGTTTTTTTTTTTTTTTAAACTCACCGTAGTTATCAGGGTTATTGTTATGCTTGCTTCTATTACTTCCATGCTGGTTATAATGATCCCCTGGGCTAACGAATACTCCAGCCAATGCCAGTCCAGTATGGGTTAATGGTAGGCGGTCACCACGGTACCATCCTGATACGCCCAGCCACTTAGCTTGCCCTTTGTATACCACCATAAACCAGGCCGCATCCATTGCCTGATGAGGAAGCACGAATTCCCCGAACGCCCGCACCTCCTTCTCCACCCTTCACCTGGGAAGTGACGTCAGCGGCTGCGCCTGAGTCCTGAAAGTGCTGGAAGCCACCAGCACAGCCTGAACCAGCCGCCACCCAGAGTCCCTGACCGCAGCTTGTCCTCCCCAGGAGTTGGTGAACCACAGTACTATGACTACATGTGTTGACTACTCTTTTATCTTGTGAGTTACCAATTGTCATTCTTTTAAAAAAACGGCATATTAATTGCTGCACTTAGATGGCGCTGCTCTCCTTTTGTCTTGCATTTCCACAGAGTCCCTTCTAGCTCGTTTCAGAGCCGGCAGCCGTCCGAAGCCAGCATCCCATCCCTTGAGACTCTTATTGTCCTGAACATTCTTAAGAACTGTCCATTAATGCACTGTCCTGGACAGGGAGCTCCATTGCCCCCACTCTCCCTCCACCCGGCCTTCAGTGCGCACATTATTTTGTATGTGTGTTTTATCATTTTTCAGATGAGTAGAGAGTGTTCCTTTAAATGCATTTTCAACTCTAGCCACAGATGCGTCTATTGCTAAATCTGCAGGCAGATTAAAAGTGAAAGGGTGAAAATGCTCATTATTTATTGCATAGCTTGTTCTAGTTTTCGAGTTTGCCAACTGTTAAATTGAGGCAATAGCATATTGGCAAATTGTCCCGAGGGGGTCCAGGAAAATATTTACTGTTCATGATATGTGGACACAGTCCAACAAGTGTACCTCTGAATACATAATGAAGTAACCCTCCTAACAGTTGGGCAGCCTGTTCTGTCGCTTCGGTTACGTTTCAGAACTAATTACATGATGGAGGATGAGGAATTTCCAGCCGATAGCCGCGTACATCCACCCAGCTGCTTAGGAGGGATTTTTTTTGTGTGCCCCTCAGTTGGTGGTTTTCCAGGAAATGGCTGCTCATTCATTTAGTTATTAGTCCTCAAAACCTGCTAATCTTATCGAGCGCTAAGGGAGAAGTAAACAAATTAAGGCTGAACTCCAGACAGATATAAGAAAAGCAACAATTAGTGGAGATAAATGGTCTCTAACAAAGAGTAAAAAAATCATATATTTTTAAATGGCAAGTGTAAGTACCTGGATATGGCTTAAGGTGGTCATCAATGGATTGAAATCTGGTTGGTTTTGCAGGAATCGGCTGAATTTCAATCCATGTGTTGCCGCTGCTGCCCAACAGAAGTCGATTTTTTGGTTAAAGAGACACAATAGTCTTTTTTTTTTTTCCTCGGGTCTCTCTTTGGCGCTCCTGTCCCCTCTTTCCTGTTGAGTACCCCCACAGCAAGCAGCTTGCTATGGGGGGCACCAGAGCCGAGCCACAGCTCCCTATATCCATTCAGACATGGAGCCGTGGCCCGACCCCGCCCCCTTCCTCTTCTCTTTGGCTTACTGACTTTGACAGCAGCGGGAGCCAATGGCAGCCAATGAGGAGGGGAGCCCCGGGCAGCCGAGACACTCCTGCAACATCGCTGGATCTGGATGGGACTCAGGTATATATTAGAGGGGCTGCTGCACACGTTTTTTTTATCTTAGTGCATAGAATGCATCAAGATAAAGAAAAAAAAACACATCTGCCTTTACAACCACTTTAACTTCTGTTAAACAGACTTGTTGAAAAAAAAGCCACTTAATCGCTTTGGTATCATCTGTAATCTCTAAACAGAATAAACAGAAGAACATTTAGACTGGAAGAGGGAGGGATAGAAAAAGAGGCCAATCAGTTGTGCAGCAAAGCTGAAAAGAACACACTGAGTGGAGGAGAGAGCAAAGAGATTATCTCATCAGTATACTGCTGCTCCTTCATAGTCCAATCACAAGGAGGGGAGTAACGGTATTGCTAATCTGCACTAAAGAAAAGTCACAACCGGCTCTATGGTCTGATAAGGCTGTGCTAATTTCAGCACTGAATGGACACTGCTTAGACCAGCTTTTCTCAACCTCTTCAACACAGGGGAACCCTTGAAATAACTTTCCAGTTGCAGGGAACCCCTGCTAAAAACTACTATAGCTGCCGCTCATGATATATTGTTGTGATGGTCAGCAGGAAGAATGTTTTATAGCAGAAAGTAAAAAATATTTTTTTTTCAAAATTGGCTTTTTTTGTTTATAGCGCAAAAAATAAAAACCGCAGAGGTGACCAAATACCACCAACCGAAAGCTCTATTTGTGGGGAAAAAAGGACATCAATTTTATTTGAGTGCAGAGTCGCATAACTGCGCAATTGTCAATTAAAATAACACAGTGCCGTATTGCAAAAAAATGGCCTGGTCATTAAGGGGATAAAACCTTCCGGGGCTGAAGTGGTTAAAGTGTCTTGACATGTTCTTCTCATTGGTGTGAGCAGCCCCATTATACTGTGTTTACTGATCCTAGTATGTAGAGACTTGGATGTACACAACCCATACTGCAGTGTGCATTCATTGACATAAACCATATTTGTGCTGCAATTGATAAAATCTCTAATAGAATATTCTCTGCCAGTACTGCATGGAGTAATAGTTCTAATGTTCCTACTGTTTGTTGCAATAGCGGCAGGTGTTCAAACCACTACAGTAGTAGCCAATGGTGCTAAGCCAGGTACCCTTTGGCTTCGTTCACGCAGGGGGCAATCCGACTTAGGCAGGCTTTGCTAGGCAACTTTCAGCGTGACTTCAGGCGACTTACAGCGCAACTTCATGCCAGGCGACTTTGTCTGTGGCCAATCAGAGATGGGAGGGAGGAGGTTGTTTCAATATGGGTGGGGGAACCGACTTGGAGGTGACTTCTATTGAATTCTATGGGCCCAAGTCGGATAGAAGTCACCTTGAAGTAGTGCAGGAACCTTTTTTGAAGTCGGAGCGACTTCAGTAGCGAACATTAAGACAGCTCCCAATCGAATGGAATTTAAGATGTCAGGCGACTTGAGGGGCCTCAAGTCGGAGCGCAAGTCGCACCTGTGTGAACGGGCCCTTCTGGGGTACCGCCTGGAAGGGAATTGTTACATTATGCTCCAATCCCCAGTCTTCTGGTTATATTCTTTAACCTCCTTACTGTTATGCGCATTTACAGTTTTGTGCTACAAAGACACAATTGTCTTTGATGGTTCTGAATATAAATAAAAAAGTAAAAGGAAGCAAGATAAAATTACCAATCGCCCTTCTTTATGCCTCATTTTATGGAAGATCTAATATACTCCTGGCAGTAATTTACTCTGATGTGTGAATTCTTGACAGCCCTGATGCTCTGGAATTATTAATCAATGTAGACAGCACCCAAGCAATTTTATAGGAGTTACCAGTCATCAAAAATTTATTAGCTTGTAAATCAAAAAAACAACTAACTTCCTAATAGGCTGAGCATGGAGGCATGTGAAGAACTGTTCAGGCTACTTGCTTTTGTACATCTTTTTTTAGTGCCATACATGGGAAAAAGGGACCAATTTTTATTGTAACCCAGGAAGAAGACAACAATGAAGAAATTAATAGTTTTAGGGGAATAGCTAGTAATGGTCACACCGCCTAATTTATCAGTGTCTAAAATAACAACTGCCTCTACTGCCCTATGAAACTGATTTAGATTTGCCTGTGAAGATTTGAAACCTAATTGGTTGTGAGGTCAATCGATATCAACAGTACCATTATTTATATATATGTATATGTGTGTATATACAGTGAGGGAAAAAAGGGATTTTATTAAAACTTACCGTAAAATCCTTTTCTCTAAGTTCACTGACAGACGCAGCCCTTCATTGATAAATGGGGTTATATGCACACCCTACCAGGAGTAGATTAGGCAAATAGAAAGAAAGCAAGCTGACCCCTCTCGGGGCCGTCCTCACTCTAACATATAACCCCCCTGCTCTGTATAGCATATCAGTTCGTAACAAGCCGTACAAACGCAACACAGAGGGGTGGGTGCTGCGTCTGTCAGTGAACTCAGAGAAAAGGATTTTACGGTAAGTTTTAATAAAATCCCTTTTTCTCTTACATTCACTGACAGACGCAGCCCTTCATTGACAAGTGGGGATGTCCCAAAGCTGTGTCAGTAAGATGGTTGGGTAAACAACAACAACTGTACCCAACAGAGTCCTCTCAGGAGGCGCCAGCCACGCCTACACCGCCGCCTGCAAAACTTTGCAGCCAAAGGCAGCATCCGCGGATGCTGAAACATCAACTTTGTAAAACTTAGTAAACGTGTGCACCGAGGCCCAGGTAGCCGCCTTGCACACCTGTGACACCGAAGCCTGATGTCTAAAAGCCCAGGAAGTGCTAACTGCCCTGGTGGAATGAGCCGTGACTGGAAAAGGGGGTACCTTGCCCCGAACAGTATGCGCATGGGTCACGGTCTGTCTGATCCAACGGGAAACAGTGGCCGACGAAGCCACCAATCCTTTGCGCGGACCATCCGTCAGCACAAACAACACATCAAACTTCCGAAAGGAAGCTGTAGCCGCCAAGTACACCCGCAAAGCCCTCACGACATCCAAAGAATGTAACTCAAATTCCTTGGGATGCGACGGATGCAGACATAATGAAGGAAGAACAATATCTTCATTAATGTGAAAAGAAGAGACCACCTTCGGTAGAAACAAGGGGAAGGGCGAAAGACCGCCTTGTCCTTATGAAGGACTAGGTACGGAGACTTGCAGGATAACGTTGCCAACTCAGACACCCGCCTAGCGTATGTAATGGCCACCAAAAACGCCACCTTCTGCGACAGAAATTGTACGGGAATATCCCTGATCTTCTCATATGGCGGTTTCTGCAGTACAGAAAGCACCAAATTCAAATCCCACGGCGCTAAAGGCGACCGTACCTGAGGAGCCACATGTCGTACACCCTGTACAAATGTGCATATCAACGAATGTGACGCCAAAGGCCGTTTAAAGAGAATCGCCAGAACCGAAATCTGACCCTTGAGCGTACTCAACACCAATTTTTTATCCAGGTCCTACTGCAAAAAAACCAGGACCCGGGACACAACGTAAGAGCGAGGGTTCCAACCCCCCACCTCACACCAGGCAATATAGGCCTTCCAGGTGCGATGATAAATCTTGCGTGAAGTACACTTGCGCGCTTTAAGCATGGTAGGGATCACGGAGTCAGCGACACCCCTATCCCTCAACACCTGGGAGTCAATAGCCAAGCCGTCAAAGCCAGCGAGGGTAAAGCAGGGTGCAAGATGGGTCCCTGAGACAGCAGATCTTCACGCAGAGGAAGACGCCAAGGAACATCTGACACCATCCGCACCACGTCGGCGTACCAAGGATGCCGAGGCCAATCCGGAGCTACCAGGATTGACTGAATCCCCTCCGCTTCTACCCTGCGCAGTAGTCGCGGTAGAAACTTGATGGGGGGGAAGGTGTACAGGAGCCGATACTGACCCCAAGGTGCTACCAATGCGTCCGTGGCGGCCGCCAGTGGGTATCTCGTCCTGCACACAAAGGTCTGCACCTTGTGATTGAACCGGGACGCCATGAGGTCCACGTCTGGCGTGCCCCACTTGTGGCAAATCTGGCAGAACACCTCTGGATGTAGGGACCATTCCCCCTGATCCAGTGTCTGGCGACTGAGAAAGTCCGCCTGCCAATTCTCTACGCCCGGAATGTAAATGGCGGAGATTGCCGGCACGTGGAGTTCTGCCCATCGCAGAATGAGAGCCGATTCCGCAGCCGCTGCCGAGTTCCTCGTTCTGCCCTGATGGTTCACGTACGCCACTATTGTGGCGTTGTCCGACTGAACCCGAACCGGGAGGCCGCGCAGCCTCACCGTCCAGTGGGAGAGGCAGAGCCTGATCGCCCTCAACTCCAGCACATTGATCGAAAGGCGGGATTCCTGCGCCGACCAACGGCCCTGAGTAGATAGCTGCCCCAGGACCCCCCCAGCCCGATAGGCTGGCGTCCATCGTGACTATCGACCAATTCAGGGGGAGAAACGACTTCCCCAATGTTTGAGCCGGAGCCCGAAGCCACCAGGCCAACGATCCTCTGGTCTGATCATCCAATCTGATCAGCTGGTCCAGGGACAGCGGAGACTTGTCCCACCATGACAGAATCGCTCGCTGCAGGAGCCAAATGTGACTGGGCGTAAGGTACCGCCTCGAAGGCTGAGACCACGAGCCCCAACACCTGCATACAGAACCCCCCCCCTTTTTGGGCACCACAAATAGATTTGAATAGAAGCCGCGGAACCTTTCCAACTGAGGTACTGGCACAATCACCCCTTGTACGGGGAGCACCTGGACAGCCCCTAGGAGAGCCTCTCGACGCCCCTGAGGGAGTCTCAAGTTCGAAGGGAAGAACCTGTCTGGACTCTATCTTGTACCCGGAGGACACCCCTTCCTGCACCCACCGGTCGGGAATGCGGGCAGTCCACCTGTCTGCGAACCCCAGAAGTCGGCCCCCCATCTGGGAATCAGGTGGGGGCAACCCATCATGCAGAGGAGGACTTAGCCTCTGCCTTTTCGCTCTTGAGCTGCCAGGGTCGTTTACCGGGCCCCAAGGCAGACTTGCCGGGCCTCGAACCCTTGCCCGCTGCGCCGTACGCACGAAAAAACCTCTTCTGACCCGAAGGAGCAGGGCCCTGCTTACGGCGGAACTCCCGCCGCCTGGGCTCCGGGAGAAAAGTACTCTTCCCCCCTGTGAAATCTTTAATGATTTCATCCAATTGTGCCCAGAAAGGGGCGATCCGAGAGGCCCTTCTTGGAAGCACGGTCACCCGACCAAGAGCGTAACCAAAGCACCCGTCTGATAATGACTGCGAAAACAGACATTTTTGACAACATGGGAAGCAGGTCCAGAGCTGTGTCACACAGGTACCGAAGACCCTCTAACAGATGGTCTGCTCGCTGCGACGCCTCAAGAGGCCTCCCGCAGCTCAACTAGCATTGCAACTCATGGTCTCATGGCTGATCCTGCCAACAAGAAAAGTGCTTTGGACACTGCCTCCATCCGCCTATCAGCCGGATCCTTAGAGGAGGGGGACCCCTCCAAAGGTATGGTCGTTGCCTTATTCAGGCGAGCCCCCGGTGGGTCCACTGCGGGGGATTCCCACTTTTTCACAAAACTATCCTCAAACGGGTAGCGTATAGCGAAGCGTTTGGGCAGGGCGAAGGAATTCTGCGGACGCTGCCATTCCTTCCAGACCAAATGGTCAAAAAATTGATCATAAGCGTAAGCCCCAGGGGACCTGGGTGGCCTAGCCGACCCACAAACGTATGCAGTCTCCTGCGACTCCCCTGCTTGGTCCAGTCGCGAAGACGCACGAATATCAGCGATCAGTGCGGCCACCAGCGCCTTCTTGCACACAACCGAGGCCCCCTGGTCTTCCTCGCCGTCCGAGAGCCCCTGCTCACCCTCTGAGAGCTCCACGGGGGTCCCCGTTACCACCGAGGCCACTTCGGTCTCAGAATCTTCTCCCGATGAAGGTGGAGGGGGAGGGCGCTTTTTAGGGGCTCCCTTAGCACGGCTTGGCACCTCCCGGGGAAAAAATTCCCCAAATACTGATCATAACTGGTCTAGAGACACCAGAGTCCCCAACGCAGGCTGCGCTTCCGCTGGCTCCTCCTTGGAAGGACCCGCAGGTTCAGCCGCCATTGCGCCCCCATACACTGACAGGCGAAAAGGCCCTGACTCCCCCACAAAGCAGCCCCACCGCTGCCCCACAGATCAACCAGGGGGGAATCCCAGGAGGACTGCACCCACCGCTACCAGCACCCCAGGGAGAGCCCAGCTATACTTGCTGTTTGTTGCCTCTCAAAGCGCTACGTCACAGTAGGAGTGCTAGTGACCGCCAGTCAGAGAGCCTGCGCCGCCTGTGCCATCCACGCTGTCCCAGGGTGAAAGAGGAAGCGCCGGCTAAAACGCACATTTTTCCTCCCAGGCACATCCAACATGGCCGCCGAGTGGTCACAAGAGGCCCAATTCGACACTAGAGGCCAAAACACCAACAAAATGGCCGCGGCTACGTCAAAATGGCGACCCGCCGCAAAATGGGGGTGGATCGCCGCATGGCGGCTTCTAAGGTGCGGGGTGCTGGGGAGGGGGGGGGGGAAGGGGGTGTAGGAGGGGGGCGAAGACACCCAGAGGAGACCTGAGCCCAGAAAAAAAAACCCCACCGGCCGACCCAAACCGCTAACAATCACCCAGCATCCCTCCGCGCCCCTAGGGGGGAGAGAGGGGGTCACTCACCAGTCCGACGGGCGTAGCGGGTAGCCACCCAGTTGCAGACCTTCCTCCCACTGCCGGAGAGGGATGCTGCAGGCCACAGGCCCCTGGACGGGAACAAGGTCTGGTCACTGGGCGCAAGTGGGGATCACCCACTGGCCACCCGCACGGAACGGGCACGATGCGGCGGACCCCGCCAAAGCTAAGGGTAGCTTGTATCGGTTGGCCGCGCTGAGGAGGGTTCAGGATTCTGGATATCCTCTATGCCCCAGCCAGCTTCTTGATAGCAGTCTTCATCAGATAGCTTGAGAAAAACAAAAAGCGGTAGCAAAAAAAGGGAAACCGCAGATCCCATAAGGGAACCAGGTCTAACTCCTTGCACTAGGCATAATAAAACTGATATACTATGCACAGCAGGGGGGTTATATGTTAGAGTGAGGACGGCCACCTGGGAGGGGTCAGCTTGCTTTCTTTCTATTTGCCTAGTCTACTCCTGGTAGGATGTGCATATAACCCCCACTTGTCAATGAAGGGCTGCGTCTGTCAGGGAACGTAAGAGAAAAAGTATTTGATCCCCTGCTGATTTTGTACGTTTGCCCACTGACAAAGAAATGATCAGTCTATATTATATTATTATATAATGGTCGGTTTATTTTAACAGTGAGAGACAGAATAACAACAAAAATATCCAGGAAAGCGCATTTCAAAAAAGTTTGAAATTGATTTTCATTTTAATGAGTGAAATAAGTATTTTGATCCCTTCGCAAAACATGACTTAGTACTTGGTGGCAAAAACCATTGTTGGCAATCACAGAGGTCAGACGTTTCTTGTAGTTGGCCACCAGGTTTACAAACATCTCAGGAATTTTCAGGCATGAGCACATACTATATAGCCAGTCTGTGGGAGCCAGAATTAACTCAATTTATAACATTTATATCATGTGTTTTTTTCTGGATTTATGATTGATAGTCTCTTTCATTTTAAATACACCTATGATAAAACTTATAGACCCTTCATTTCTTGTGAGCAAACTAACAAAATCAAATAATTATTTTCCCCACTGTATGTGTCCATGCACACATAAACGTTCAAAGGAGTTTGGAGGCATAAGCATTTAGGGGCAGTAAAAAAAAAAAGACAGCCTTTGCATTCAGAACCAGAGGCTGTTTGGCTGTAAAAACGTAAAATGCTGCTTAACGCTGTAACAAGCTTTTAGCCGCGTTTGGCATTTTTAGACGTTTTTACATTTTAACCACTTCACCCCCGGAAGGATTTCCCACGTTAGGACCAGAGCACTTTTTCCGTTTCGGCACTGCATCGCTTTCACTCACAATTGTGCGGTCGTGCAAAGTTGTAACCAAACGAAATTTGCGTCCTTTTTTCCCCACAAATAGAGCTTTCTTTTGGGGGTATTTGATCACCTCTGCGTCATTTCTGATCGCCACTATAAACAAAAAAAGAGTGCCAATTTTGAAAAAAAAAACAATATTTCTTACTTTTTGCTAAAATACAAATCCAAAAAAAAATATAAAAAAAACAAATTTATTAATGAGTTTTGGCCGATTTATATTCTTCCTCATATTTTTGGTAAAAAAAAATCGCAATCGGTGTTTATTGATTGGTTTGCGCAAAAGTTGCCGCATTTACGGATGATGAGAATTAATTTCTGGGGTTTTTTATTTTTTTTATTTTTTACTAGTAATGGCGGCGATCTGTGATTTTTATCGGGACTGCGATATTGGGGTGGACATGTCGGACATTTTTGACACTTTTTTGGGACCAATGACATTTATACAGCGATCAGAAATTTAAATGTCCACTGATTACTGTATAAATGTCATTGGCATCGAAGGGGTTAATCTGCAGGGGGAGATCTAGGGGTTAACTGTGTTCCCTGGGTGTGTTCTAACTGTGAGGGGGCTGGGCAGTTATGGGCATAAGAGATCTAACTGATCCCAGTGACAGGGATCATTATATCTCTTTTGGTCTTTACTGACAGAGCGGGGAACTGCTGTGTTCACATCGGTGGTTCCCCGTTCTTTTGCTCTAGCAGCTCATTGCGGCTCGCTGGTGGACTCCTCCGAAGTGTGGCGGGCACGAGCGCCCGCCGCCGGCAGCGCGCTTGTGCCCCCTAGCTGCCACTCCTCAAATCACCATCTATTTATGGGGATTCGCGGTACACATACACACCGCCGCAGTAAATATACTGTGCGCGGTGAGGAAGTGGTTAAGGAGTGTTTTCACTGTAAAAACGCTAATGCCAAAAAAAGCAGAAAGCAGGTCCATTTTTTTTAAATGTCCTGTGTGCATGAGCCCTTTGTTTTGAGGTCAGTCATATCTTTTTGGGTCCTCTTAGGGCTAGTTTACACTTGCTTCGGCTTCAACGCTCATTAAAGCCCCTAATGGTTCAACAAGCTTTTATGATGTGTTTTTGAGGCTTTGGCGGTGCTTCGGTGATGCACTTTTGAAGCCTTGTTGAAGTTTGGCCGATGCCCTGTGCATTTGTTGATATCTCACACCTGCAATTTCTCCAAAACAAAGCAAAACTAAACCTAAATTAAAGCCTCTGAAAAGCAGCAGGTGTTTCAAGCGAGCTTCAAACAAGCTTTGTCATAGACTTCTATGGAGGCTTTGGAGAGGCTTTGAAGCCTGGCTAAAGCTGCATGGAGTATAATTTTTGACACAAAGCTGAAGCGCAGCTAAGCCAACAAAGGTGTAAACAGGACTGTAAGCTAACCATTTTATTTAGGGACAGGATCTTTGACTGGCATTAAGGAAGCTTTAACAACGCCTGTCTGACGCCCTGCTTTGAAGCAAGTGTAAACGAGCCATTATGGCTAAACTCCTCCGATTTGATCTGAGATTAGCATGCAAAAAAAAAACTGACGATCTGTTCGATTTTCGGATTGTGTGTACGGGGCTTTACTCTTCAGTCTACTCCCAGTGATGAGCAGTCCTCCATATTGCAGAGGGTGGAGCTTCCTGCTTTAATAAACTATGAATGTAGTGCATTCTTATGATATTGACTTAAAGGGTAGGCCCATGACACCCTGCATTCACAGTATTGTCCTCGGTCTTCCAGGGTGAATGATACTGAAGACGTTTTTTTTTTTTTTTTTTCCTTTTAAACCATTTGCAGGACCATATCCCAAAAAAATTAGTCTGGAGTTGGGCTTATATTATTTTTTTAATAGAAATAATTTTTAAAAGCTGACAAAATAAACCATAAACGTCATCGAAATAAGTGCACTTTCAGTTTAACCAGTTCCCAACAGGTTAACCTTCCTCAGATCAGTTCTCTGTACCAATAAAAAAACTAAAGTAGTTGTAAAGGCAGAAGGTTTTTTTTATCTTAATGCATTCTATGTCTGCAGCAGCCCCCCTAATACTTACCTGAGGTCCCTCTCTGTCTAGTGATGTCCACAAGTGACTAAGCTTCGGGGGCGGAGTGAAACGCGTTGGGGGAATGGTCTGGTCAGAGTACAGGCTGAGGTTGCCACTCCATTCACCTCTCTAGGACACCTTAGATGTGCGACTTCCAGGGGCTACCCCTTTTTTCCTTGAACTCTCACAGGAGCCAGGACGGGCTTCATCCCCTGTTAGCACTCTAAGGCTGCATTCAAACCTGAGCGTGTTGTTTTCAGGCAGAAAGTCGCGTGATTTTGGCCAATTTTGGCGTGAAAAAATACCTCCAGAACTTCTTTGAGCTTCAGGCATTTTCAGGCTTTTGGCTTCAAGAGTTGTGGAGTTGAGATGTGAACCATCTCCATAGAGAATCATTGACTTTTCCCCTCCAGCGTTTTGTAGCTACAGGCTTCAAGATACAAAATGCTCAGGTGTGAATGCAACCTAACAGCAGCTGCAGATGCACCATCTACATACCCCTTCCTTACTGAGCCTGAGCGGCACACATACGCTTTCTAGGTCACGATATCCACAAGTGTCTCAGCCGTCGAAGATTCTCCCTCCTGATTGGCTGAGAAACAGCAGCAGCACCATTGGCTGCCACTGCTGTCAATCAAGGTCAGCTAGCCAATCAGGGGAGAGAGGGGACGGAGCTAGGTCGGGGCTCCGTGTCTGAATGGATACAGGGAGCTGCGACTCGGCTTGGATGCCCCCATAGCAAGCTGCTTGCTGTGGGGGCACTGAACAGGAAGGAGGGGCCAGGAGCACAGAAGGACCCTACAAGAGGAGGATCCAGGCTGCTCTGTGCAAATCCACTGCAACAGAGCAGGTAAGTATAACATGTTTGTTATTTTTACAGGAAAAAAAGACGAGACTTTACAATCACTTTAATCTATGTTGGTAGGTTACGGATTATGTGATCATCATGACTGGCAATCATGGTGGTCACATGGGTTTGTTTAAAAACTAAGCTGCTGTCACTCTGCCTTGCAGAGAGAGAGGCATGTAGGTAGCAGCCACAGACGGTGCAATATATAGTGAATTTAAAAAATTGCTGCATTAAAAGAATAAAACGATTGTGTTAAATAGTAATTATTGCTAAATACTTTTTATTTATCATATATGTCCTCTTTAAATTAAAAAAAAACAAAAACATAAGCACCAAATCTATTAAAACAGTGTTCCAAATATGTTTTTTTAACGCAAATATTATTGAAATAGACAAACTAATAATAGTTATTGTCAAGTGAACAGGCACATACTGATGCTGCCAAATTTTGTCTTGCTATCTAGGTTAGCATGGCCTTCTGGTCAAGAAAAGATGAATAAAAAAAACTCAAATGACCGTTTTGGATGCACTGACCATTTGAAAGGATTTTCATTCCATTTTGAAATTAAAATTTATTTTGTTTGGCGTTTGGATTTTTTTTCCCTCTCTGTTTATGAACAAGAGATGCCACTTAGGTTTGAATGTACAAACAGCTACAGGGAGAAAAAAAATAAAAAGGTCATCTACTTATTAAATCCATCAAACAGCGGTAAAAAAAATATAACGCGCAGTATCGCAATATTATTAGTGTCTCCCTGACAGGTAGACTAATTACAGATGGTAAGAGCAGAGGAACGTGTTGAAAAGTGTAGCATGCATTTGGACAGGTGTTAATAAGCGCCAGGGCTGGATGTGTTTAGCGCTAGATTGTGGAGCCCATCACTGCTCAGTGCTCTAGGTGGTAAAATATTCCTACCATCATATACTCCTGTCTTGTGAGGTTTTATGACGACGTGGCAACAATTTTAAACATTAATTAGACTGGCCATGTTTTTACAGAGGTCTTTTTGTGTTCGTTCTTTAGGATTTTTTGTATTTCTTTATAATTTGCCTAAAAATATTCTAAATGGGGTGTTTAAATGGATTTTAATTTTTCCTTAACCACTTCAATTCTAGCCTCCTTCATTACCAGGCCATTTTTCAGTGCTGTGGTAGTTTGACTGACAATTACTCCATCATTCTACACCCAAATTCATTTTACGTCAGAGCTTTCTTTTGATGGTATTTAACCTCTTCAGCCTCAGAAGGTTTACCCCCCTTCATGATCAGGCCATTTTTTGCGATACGGCACTGCGTTATTTTAACTGACTATTGCGCGGCCGAGCGACACTGTATGCAAATAAAATTGATGTCCTTTTTTCCCCACAAATAGAACTTTCTTTTGGTAGCATTTGATCACATCTGCATTTTTTCTTTTTTGCGCTATAAATAAAAAGACAGGCAATATTGAAAAAAAATATATATTTTTTTTACATTATGCTATCAAACATTCCCAATTAAAAACTAAAAAATTTAATGTATTCGTCAATTTAGGTCAATATGTATTCTGCTACATATTTTTAGTAAAAGAAATCCCAATAAGTGTATATTGATTGGTTTGCACAAAAGTTATAGTGTCTACAACCTATGGGATATATTTATGGATTTTTTTTTTTTATATATATATATATATATTTTTTTTTTACTAGTAATGGCACCGATCCGTGATTTTTAGTGGGACTGCGACATTGCGGCGGACAAATCAGACACTCAGTGACACTTTTTGGGGACCAGTGACATTATTACAGTGATCAGTGCACTGTCACTGTACTAATGACACTGGCACGGAAGCAGATAACCTCAGGGGTGATCAAAGGGTTAAATGTTCCCTGTGAGTGCTTTCTAACCGTGGGTGGTGCTTTGACTGGGGGAAAACAGAGCTCAGTGTTTCTGCTTAGCAGAAACACAAGATCTCCATCTCCCCCTCTAACAGAATGGCGGTCTGCCTTGTTTACATAGGCAGACCACCGTTCTGCCTCTCCTCAGGACGATCACCGGGTCCGGCGGACATCTGGTCTGCAGGACCCGCTAATTGACTCCCGCTATGTCCAATCACAGTGGAAGCGGGTTGCCAACAGCACGTGCACATGCCCCAGACCCAGTGCACGAAATCACATACAGGTATGTGATTTAGTGCAGCAGGGCCGCCCTGCTGCAGTATATCTGCATGGGTGGTCCTTAAGGGAACCAACCACTGTGTTTCATTTTTACCATATAAACTACAATAAAACTTTTTGAAAGAGAATTTATTTTCTTCACTCTCTGTTTTAAAACCTATCAAAAAAAAATGTCAGGACAGCAAGAATAACCCCAAAAATCATCTCATTTTGGAAAGTAGACATCCCAAGGTGATCTAAATTTTGGCAAAAATGTTTGGAAATGACGAAACATGTTGGTATTGAAGGGGCTAAAGCATGGAACAGAGTGGGGTTTTATACACATCTGGTTTAATTTTAGCACCAGAGCTCCTTTATAACTCTAAGCCGATGACCAGTAAGGCTTTTTCACAGGTGCACACAATTTTAAGGTTTGACATGTTCGGTATCTGTTTACTCAGCACAACCTCATCTTTTATATCATACCAAAAAACTGGGTAATTTATTGCATTTGTGTGCCCTAAAATTAACTTTAGTGTATTTTTTACTGAAATTCTGCATTTCCTAAACCTTTGCGCTAATACTGTGTAACATAAAAGATTTGAACTACCACTATTTTATTCTCTAGGGTGTCTGCTTTCAGAAAATATACAATGTTTGGGGGGGGGGGGGGATTATGCAGTCTTCAGGGCTAAAATTATTATTTTTTTCAACTTGTTCAAAAATGGCTCTGGCAGCAGGGAAAGGGTTAAAGGGGCTGTAAAGTCTCAAGGTTTTTTGCCTTAATGCATTCTATGCATTGAGGTGAAAAACCTCTCATAGTGAACCAGCCCCCCCTAATACTTACCTGAGCCCGATCTTTCCTGCGCCGGGGATGAGCACACCCACTCCAGCTGGTGTCTCAGGTCCTCATTGGATAGATTGATAGCAGCGGAGCCATTGGCTACCGCTGCTGTCAATCAAGTCCAATGATGCGGGAGCCAGGGGTGGGGCCGAGTCTTGTAGTCTATGTCAATGGACGCAGCAGCAGGACATGGGAACCCCCCCCAATTCCCCCGCGGGAGAACGCTTCTCCGATAGGGCACTTGATGCGGGGAGGAGCCAGGAGCACCGCTGAGGTACACCGGAAGAGGAGTCTTGCACAGAGGAGGTAAGTATGACATGTTTGTTTAAAAAAAAAAAAAAAAAACGCAACCTTTACAACCACTTTTAGGCCTCATACACACGGATGTTTTACCGCCGTGTTTATTAGCGTTTTTTGCTGCTCTCCATGTTGTTCAATGGTCCCATACAAATGCTGAAGTTTTTTGAGCTGTAGATGGTGTCAACGTTCTTAAGCTGTAAATCGAACACAGGACTCGCGCGTTCCGAGGCTTTAGCGTTATGCTGTTTTTGACACTGAGCCGGCAAAACGTTCACTAACGCGCATTAACGCCATAGCGGCGTTAACCAGCATTTTAAGTGCTGGCATTTTCAGGTTAAAAAATAGCAAAGCATGTTTATATAAACAAAACGCCTATTGACACCGACGCTCAATAACACGCATTAACGCTGATGCAAAACACCGACGAAATCGTGTTTTTGATGCAGATTTTTGCCTGACGTCGGTCCAGACGTTTTGCTATTACGCCCTTGTGTATGAGGCCATAATGTACAGGCCATGCACAGAGGGAAGAGGAGGTGACTACTTTAATGTACAAGTCACATACAGTGAAAGGATGGAGTCGATGGAGTTAAGGCTGAACTGAAGACATGCAATTTCACCTACCTGCCTGCTAGCAGTCTTCTGTGTCATGTAAACTGAGCTGCTCATGTGCAACTCAACTTACGTCACCGGCACAACTCCTGCTTGCCAGGAGGACTGACTATTGTGCATGTGCAGGGGTTGGCTCATTCCACATCAGCCAATGAAGATGCTGATGATTGGCACCTGGGGAGAAGATGCCAGACCTCTTGCAGACTTCGGATTGTTAGTGCAGGTAAATTTTGTGACTTTTGTTCCACTTTAGGCTTCATACACACAGGACGTTTTTTGACTGTTTTTAGCAGCTGTTTTCAGCTGCAGACGGTTTTTTTCCTGCAGTCAATAAACCCTCCATGTTTCCTATGTGTTTATGCACACACAGGCTGTTATCAACTGTTTTTAGCAGTGACGTTTTTGAGCTGTAAAAAAACCCCAAGAGCTGAGGGTTTTTTTAGACTGTTTTCAGCTGTAAAAACGTTCAAACACTTAAAAAGTCCAAAAACGCTCAAAAACGCTTAAAAATGTCAATCCCTAACGCTTTTGGATGTTTTAGACCAATTGGAAAAAAAACCAAAAAAACGCTGGCCCTTTAAAAACGCGAAAAAACGGCAGTAATATAACGCTGTTAAAAGCTGAAAACATCCCTGATAAACTACTGACGTTTTTTGGCGGTTTTTTTAAAAGTCCTGTGTGCATGAGGCCTTAATGTTCAGATGTGCAGGATAAGGGAGGTAAACTCCACAAAAAAGGGGATGAGCTATACAGAGGGTTAAAAACAATCCCTAACTTAAAGATTTGCTGATCCGTAACTAATAAACCATTCATTTATTAGTGTCTCCTTCCTTCATTGTAAGAATAAGGGAGTCCTCTCCAATGTAAACACACTGTTTACAATTGTGGTCACTGTGATTGGTCATCACAGCACTTACATGGTACAGAACTAAGGTTGCCACGTCATCCCTTTAATCGAGGACACATATGAATTACACAGGTTGTTCTGAGGCTAATTTAATGCAGATAAAGCACCAAGTGAGTTTAATTATCTTCTTAATCAGCCACAGAACCTGAGCAATTCATATGTGTCCTGGATTAAAGGGATGATGTGGCAACCTTATACAGAACTGCTCGGATTGGCTCTGCACACTGTGTCTGAACCGTATTGGTGATGGATGGCTTGGTTGAAGAATTTTATAAAAGCATATCATCATACACTAATATTTTGCAAAATCAGGTCACAGCTTTTTAATTGAAGGGTAAGACAAAGTTGGCGATGAAACTTTTTTTCTTTTGTAAATATGCTGTCTTTGTCTTCTGCTGTCATGACTACATAACAAGCCCTCCAGATTTCATATTATAATTTTCCCAAAATAATTTCAGCGCTGTGAACATATACATATGGTGCTCTTTTGAAACTGATATCTTGCTGATTTTAGTCCGCTTGTGCCAAGAAAATACATGCTAAATATATCATAGGTATCTCTTTTGTATTGTTTAATTGCATCACAAGAGGCATATCCTGCACAGATGACACCCATCCATTCTGTACCTTGTTTAGAGAGTGAGTCACTTTACCAGCATAGCCTTTTAGCTTTTCATGCTATTGAAGATTAATCTCTCTAAAAAAAATGGTCTTGCTGTATGAAGGAATTATCCGTTTTCTTATTTTTACAATTCTCATACTGATATCATTTGGGTATTTTTTTTTTTTTTTGCTTATCCCAAATTTGTCATTTTGGTAATAGGTGGTTGGTGGAGAGCTGACACATCCACATTAAAGAGACTTGGTCTTTGGGGATGAAAGGGGGACAAACTGCTGCAGGTATCTCAAGATGCACATGCCTTTGCTGGCCTCCCAAGCCTTCTTTTCATGGCCAAATTCGGGACCAACACTTCCAGGGAATGTCAGATGACCGATAATACCTGCCCCCACACATTGCTATTGGCTCACACGTGATGGACAGCCTGCCTTACCCCTTGGTACTTCATACCTGCAGCAGTTTGCCACCCCATACTCTAGTGATGGGGTGTAAATCAGAAACTCCAGCCGTGAGATCCTCTTCTTGAAGTTTACGGCTCTGACACCTCATTGCCCTGCAGTATGAAATAAATTAAAGTGGAACTAAACCTATCAATTTAATGGTTTAAAAAAACAGCCGGGATGTTAACTGTCACATTTGCTTGTGCTTTCAACCAAACTGTCAAACCATTAAATGACTAGAGTCCTAAATGATCACATGTGCAGCACCATGGCAGTTGAAGATCAAATAGAGGCTAAGATGGCAGCCTCCATGGCTGAAAAGGATAAGAGGGTTTAGTTCCACTTTAAAGCAGAGGTCCGCCCCTCCTTTAAAAATTAAATGACAGCTGCTACACATACAGTAGCTCCTGACTTTTAACTTTAGGACACTTACCTGTCCTGGAGTCCAGCGATGTCGGCACCGCCCACCGATCTTCGGATTGGTAGACGAGTGCAGCCGCCACCACTGAGACTAAGGGAACCTGGACGTGTAGCCGTTCAGCTTCATGGGCGGGCCCCTACTGCGCATGCGCAAGCCGCTGCTGTGCTTTCTCATTGGTGGCGGCGGCGGAGGAGGAGGTAGCCCGGCTGCTGACGGCCGTGGCCCTGGGCTCCCAGATGTGCCGAAAAGGACACCTGTCTAAAGCTGGAAGCTCCAACATTAAGAAGTAAAGCTGTGCCTCTATCAAGATGGCCATCCCCACACAGAGACAAAGTAAATCATAACAGGGCATGGTAAGTCAGTTATGAGGAAAAGTTCAGCTGAAGGGAGGACAAAGGTAATACTAGTGACTAATTCCTCTGCATTTTTTGGACACAGCTTCCATAGTTCCAGGGGTGAGTCAGTTCCTCGCACCCTCCCTTATTCCTTTTTGGGAGGGGACAGGATGTGGACATGAGGTTCTTTGTCTCCTCAACATTTGGGGACAAGGTGCCTTGCAAGAAGGGGCAGAGGCTTTGCTGACCTCCATGCAAGGTACCTTTCAAGTGTACCCTCCCGAAGACATGTGGTCTGGTGTGGTTTAGGATTGGAAAGCTGCACAATTGCCCATGGTGTGGGCTCCCTCTTAAAAGCCATAGAAAATACCCTTATATAGGAATGTAGCTTGGGTGGAGGTGAGCAGCTAGTTTGCAACCCCGCCCCTGCTAAACCATAACAGGTCACAGATATTCGCCTTTTTAATCTTAGGTTTTTTTGTTTTTTTCATGTCTCATGATTGCAATATATCACCACTAAGGATGGGCTCGGGCGTGTTCGCCGACAAGCGAACCCTGCACTGCGCCAATCACAGACATTGAGACATTTCCCTGATGCGCGGCTGCAGCGATTGGGGGAATGTCTTACTGACTCTCTTTAACGCAGTGTAGGGATCACTTCCTGGCGGGCTCAGGCACGTGCACTTGTGAACACGCCCAAGCCCATCCTTACTCACTACCTATCACCATATCCAAGGAAACACCTTGGTTCTTTCTTTTCTGCTAACCTTAAGATGTTCATCTAAAAGCCAAACCATGATGACCCCTGCCCACTAGAGATCTGCCTACCAAAGGTGTTTACATCCAGCCAAGATACCAATCTATTTCAGGGTCCAACACTCCATGGCCTTCTTTGCTTTACAAATGCATGCATCAGACAGGTACACTTTAGCCTGGTCATTCATAAAGGCAAAATGCTGTTACACAGCAGTACAGTAAGGGGGAAAACACTCGGGACTGATCTACACGGTGACATTTGTCTACCGTGCGAAAAAAACCCTCCTTGTTCTTTCTTCATATTGGTGCCCTGGTGACAGCTCCACGTAATTTTCCAGCTAATGGCTCATAATCATTATTTCCAGACAGGTGAGCATCCTGCTGCTCCCGTACAGTTTTCATGCCAGATGGAATCTGATGCTAGTATTCGGCTGTGAAAAAAAAAAAAATAGGGGAAAAAGAAAGAATTGTTTGGTTTTGAGCTTGCAGAACTCTGTAACTTTTCAACAGGCGATTAATTAACCGTTCACCTTAATCCGCTGACCTAAAGTTATGTGGTCTGTTCCCTCGTTTGTTTTCATTTGCATGGCTTGCTACTGAATTGCAGTTCAGTTGCGGTAATCAGGATCGGACCCGGTGTTTTGTCTTCATTTGTGTTTCATGCTCTTTTTTTTCCGTCTCGCTGTTCTGTATGGATTTTAAAATGTCAATGGGGTGAGCTGATTTGTGCTTAGGTAGTTGTACGGGGCAATGTACCTGTGTGTAGTATAGCATGCAAACTGCAATGAGTGCTTATGCTTTGTGTTGGACAATGTAGCTAAATTGTAACACTAAGGTGTAATCTTCATCTAAACTGGACACATTGAGAGAAATGTAATTTCAGGATAACAAAAAAAAGGAGGGGGGGGGGGGGCATTATGCAGCTATGTACAATGGTGCAAATGGAACAGTTTTCACTTTTTGTTGTTTATCAAAAGTTGGTTTAAAGTGGTATTAAAGCCAAAAATGTAATATATTGCAACTTACCAATTCTTAGATGTAGTGGCTGCATTCATTTTTATTTACCGGTTTTGACCTTGAGATCTAGCCAGTAACAAACCTCTTGTATTAGAGTGCCTCCATGTGTATAATCACAACGGGAGAGGGTCGCCAGCGGCGTGCGCGAGCGCCCCAGACCCAGAAGTATCAGAACAAGTACTAAGTACGCGATCTAGTGCAGAGCAGGCGCCCTGCCGCACTATATATGCAGTGGGCGGTTGGGAACAGGTTAATGGATGAGTTTACCTTTAAAAAAAATAAATATATAAATAAAGTTCAAATTTTTTGCAGGTAAAAAATGTGCATTTATTATTGTTGTTTTCTAGGGAGCCTGTAAGGCTTTGCACCCACAATCAGCAGATCGTAGGTGCAATGTCAGGCTCTTGCAGACTGTCAGTACGCTGTATGCCCATACCTCTCATATGGGCAGGCAGTTACTGAAGTCCCGGAAGCTCAATGGACTATGAGAGCGCTCACCAGCACCCTCACAGTTCATTGGGTTGTCACCCACAATGGTTGATGGTCCTTGTAGTCCTTCATTCACAGAACTCTATGAATGAATGATGCAACCTTGTGGGCAGAGCCCCACCAAGCTGGTTTCAAATTGTGACCGTGGGTGCAGGGCGAAGGTCCGTATGGGTATAGCATGTAACATGTTGTAAAAGGTGAATTTATCCTTTAAAGGGTTTGTCACAACTCCGTAACTGCTACATCTACAAAACTGCTTGAAAAACAACAGACTTAAAGGCCAGATCACAAGGTGAAAATAAAGGAAGGCAAGCTTAAAAAGGAAAACTAATGCAGCCATCAAATCTAAGAATTGGTAAGCTGCCATATAATATGGATTTTAAAATGTCAATGTCAATTTCTATTGGGTTTAATACCATTTTAAGGTTTAGCATCCCAAAGGGTTTTTATTGATAATGAAAAGTAAATATATATATATATGAAAGGCTTTTCAATTACCAGATACTTAACATGCATCAAATAAAAATATACATTTAGGCACACCGTATATTTTTTTTTAACCTATTTAAACAGGCGAACAGTGCCTACATATAAATGTATACTTGAATAAGAAACTTTTTTTGCCGTTTCAATCATGTATTCAACAAAAATATTAATAGATGTAATGGTGTACTGCGGAAAAAGTAAGTACACACTTGGCATCCAAAGGCTGGTATTACCACCTTTAGACTGCCCACCACACTACTCCATGCAAAATTCCTTCAGTTTAGGATGTTTGAAGGTTTTCTTGTTTGAAATGTCTGTTTTCAAAATCCCCTTTCAATGAGAATCAAACCAAGGCTTTGACCGGAGTAGTCCATAACCAATTGTGTAACCATCTATTTCTTCTTTTTGTGCCATTACCTGATGGATTTGCTGGTGTACTTCAGAACAATAACATTTCCCTCACCATGCTTCACTGTCCTCAGTTTGCAGCAAACATGTCTACTATGACCAAACAACTTTTATCTTTGATCAGTCTTTTTGGACAGGAAAAGCTTTTTTTAACACACCCCTCATGCAGGTTGAATTTCTTTCTGATCATATATCTGATATATCATATTTCTGATCATAAATGCATGCATGTACTATGAGCCAAACTGTTGCAAGATTTATCTGGACACCCTGCGTGTACATTTTGGGGCTTTTGGAGACTTTTTTTTTTTACATGGTTTTTTACATGGTTTTAATTTGCTGGGCTGGCCAGTCCTGGACAAGTTTTGCAGCTGGTTGAAATCTACGCCACTTGTACATTATTTTCCTTACAGTGGAGTGATTGATGTGAAATTTGCTGATCTTTTTAAATCCGTTGCCAGACTCCTAAGCATCCACACTTTCTGAGGGCCATGGAAAATGCTGTTGACCTTGGTATCATGACACCACATATGTTCGGCATCATGTACATTAGCAGATCCTAAACTGAGTTTAGGAGCTTTTGGCGTTTTTTTGCCAAAACTTCTAAACTCAACTCCATAAAAGTCCATGTACACATAGGGGTTTTCCAGAGTTTAGGAGCTGCTGCAGTTAGGTGAGGCTCAACCTGCCTTTAGAAGAATCGCATTCAGTATAGGATGTTTTGACCGCCAGCCATGGGAAAAGGCAAAACGCAATTTGCGGTTTCCCGTGGCCAATGATGGCTAAGTGTACATGAAGCCTTTAAGGTTGCAGCAAGATAGGTTCCACCTGCATACTCCAGAAGGAGGTTCTAAGCATTGGCATTTGATCTGGAACACCAGGTTCTAATTTCATGGATATAACTAAGAGTATAACATTTATCTGTAGGAACTATTTGAATCAAGATCTCATGTTTGCCTGTTACGTGCCAAATATGTTGAAACAGTCAACTATTTCCGTGGGCTGTACTTTGTTTTTCAGACAAGTGCATGCATAAAATCTATCAAATCTTAACCACCTCAATACTGGGCACTTTCACCCCCTTCCTGCCCAGGCCATTTTTTAGCTTTCAGCTGTGTCACATTTTGAATGACGTTTGCGTGGCCATGCTACACTGTACCCATGTGAAATCTTTATCATTTAATTCACACAAATAGAGCTTTATTTTGGCAGTATTTAAATACTGCTGGGTTTTTTATTTTCACAAAAAAAAAAGTCTGAAAAGTTTTTTAAAAAAAGTTTTTCTTAATTTCTGTCAGTAAATTTTGTAGACAAGTAATTTTTCTCCTTCACTGATGTGCGCTTATGGGGCTGCACTGATGGGCACTGATAGGCTGCACTGATGGGCACGAAGGAGGTGGCACTTATGGGCACTGGTGATGCAGCACTATGGGCACTGATTAGGTGGCATTGATGAGGCACTAACATGCCGCACTGATAGGCAGCACTGATGGGTGGCAGTGGTGGGCACTGGTTGGTGGCACTGATGGACAGCATTGATGGGCAGCACTGATGGACATTTATGGGCAGCACTGAAAGGTGGCACTGATGGACGCTGAAAGCCATCAATAATGGGACCTGATTAATGACCCTGTTGGGCCCTGATTAATGACCCTGTTGGGCCCTGATTGCTGGCCCTGGTGGGCCCTGATTGCTGGCACTAGTAGGCCCTGATTGCTGGCACTAGTAGGCCCTGATTCCTGGAACTGGTGGGCCCTGATTCCTGGCACTGGGGGGCCCTCATTGCTGGCACTGGTGGGCCCTGATTGCTGCCACTGCTGCTGCTATATTGTAATCAAGGCACTGATGATCAGTGACCTGATTAACTGTCTTCCTGTCCCCGGCGAGGAGATGCCGCTGATCGGCTCTCCTCGCCACACACTCTGTCAGTGTGAGATGATGAGAGCCTATTACTGGCACTTCCTTGTTTACATGTAACCGGCTGTGATTGGACACAGCCGATCACATGGTTAAAGAGCCGTGTCAGTGGCTCTTTACAGATATCGGGGTCATGATGTGTCCTAGCAACACGGCGCGGCCGCGATTGCTGTGCTGCGCGGGAGTGCCCTTTGGGTGCGCCGGCGTATGATGTCCACCCGTCATTTAATGGTGGGTGGGCGGCAAGTGGTTAAAGGCTAAGTAAACCTTGTTCACTTTTTTTTTCTAAATTTCAGCTCCCCTGTGTACCAATTTAGCATTAATGTACTTCTTTTGCAAAAAATAAAACCACTTTCCATTTATTCTATACACATTTACCTCACTCTCTTCATAACTTAAACAATACTTCTGCCTTACTTCCTGGACAGACTATAGGTCATGACACATGGTGGTGTTGACCAGCTGAGGGTAGATGATGCAGGGTGTGTGCAAATAAGATCAGCTGATCAACTCTTTCCTGTGTCATGACCTAAAGTCTGTCTAGGAAGTAAGGCAGAAGTGTTTTTAAACAGCCATGAAGACGTGAGGTAAGCATTTGTAGAATAAATGGAAAGCTGTTTTATTTTTGCTAAAGAAGTACATTAATGCTATATTGGTACATAGGGGGGACTGACATTTTAGAAAAAAAGGTGAATAAATGTAAACTTAGCCTTTGAATATTTTCAATCCAGTTAGTATACGAAATATGCATCAGCAATGTGGTCTTTCACCAGAAAAATATTCACAAATAGATATAGAAAAAGTCCATATGGGCCCAGCCACAAACCAAAAACCCATGCTATATAGTTTCAGTTGCCTGCAGTTTTATGTATACAATTGGCATTCTCGCACCTAATGAGTTTCTCTGTTATCAGTTTTGTTTCCAGGCATAATATGAAAAACACATCCCTGGCATTCCCTAAGATGTGCATGTTCCCATTTTGGTGCAGACTTTATCTATGCAATCTGCTGATCAATTGCTTGATTTATATATATATTATATTTCAAAATGCACAACAAAACTTGCAACACCCAGTGGCCATCAGGGAGGAGTATACACTTGTACAGGGATGCTGGAGATGTGGTCTTTCACATAATACAAGGGCTCTTGAAAGAGAATCCGAGGCAGGATCAAAGCCCAGCAGAAAGACGCAGTGATGGCACTGGGTTTTGAAAGAGGTACTTTGTGAAAACAAAATAAATTTATCAAAAATGTTTAATTGCATATTGATGTGGGAAAGGGGTGTTTTATATGCATTGCACCTATTTCAGCAGTACATTTTGTACATACTTATGGCCATATAGTAGGTGTGACGGTCAGATGTCCACAAACGTTTGGCCACATAGTGTATCTTAAACTTTCATTGATGCTGCATAGTAACCCCCAACACTGCCCAATCCTCACTCAACTGATAGAAGTAATGCTAAAATTGGGCACATCGCTGGCAGCTCCAAGGCCATGTGTGGACACCTTGGACCCCTATGTTTTTTCATACGTATGCTGGTGAATTTTGCAACTCTATTGTACTATTTATGAGTCACATTAAGCAGAGTTTCAAATACCTGCTGGTTATAAATGCCCAGAATGAAAACAGATGCCGAAGTGATAAATCTTTGCTCTGTAATGCAGAAAAAATGAAGCCGCATACATCACGCTGACACTGAGGAGGAAGGATTTTAAGTATTCTGTTTTATGTGGGTAGCAGAGCACAAGTCTCATCCCTGGTCAGGCCAAGCCCTCGCTTATTTTTTTACTGACATATTTTACCAGCTAGACCAGCTACAGATCTCAGAAGAACTCTGCTAAGCACTTCTAAGTATCTTAAAGGCCAAGTCTAGCCTAAAGTTTTGAATAGAGCGGGAAGTGTTTGAAGCTCTGCCAGGGTATTTTTTTTAATAAAAAACTGTCTCTGACTTTATTGGGGAGAATTACACTTTGTGCCTCAGTGACACCCATGGGCACAAGCCAAAGAAATTAAGAACTTATATCCAAGTTATAGGAAGGCACTGAGAACATTTAAAACCTTAGAGTTGCTAACCTTGTTCCTAATGTACTTGAAAATGTGTTTTTATTGTTTCCTGTCCCACAAACACTTTGTCATAGGGACATGAAGTCCAGGAAATTTCAATGGATACATAGGCAGCAATAAAACCAAGAAGTTTGGCTTTAAAAGGAAATTATAGTGATTTTTTTTTTGTTTAGCAGCCCTCTCCCCTTTGCAGGGCCCAGTCTTTCCCAGTTGCAGCATATAAAACATTTTAGGAAATGATCCAACACTGGGGAATCTTTGGATTCCAGCAAGTTTTAGCCCAGGTTCACACTATAGCGATCTCAGACATTGCATGTGATTCGTTCCCGCACCGCAGGTGCCAATCACATGCGATATCTGTACGGTGCGAGTTCAGCCATACAGTTGCATGGCTGAACTCGCATTGGATTCACAGAAAAAAGTGCAGGGACTTTTTTTTCTGGGTTTTCTCACCCATGCGATCTGATTCCTGTCCGAATCCACAGTTCGCACTGCAATCTGTGAACCGATCTGGGGGGTGTCATTAACATTGTAATGACACCCGCAGCGGTTCACAGAAGGCAGTGTGAACTGCCTGCGGGAGAGATGCGATGCAGGAACCGGCGCTGGTTTCCGCATCGCTACAGTGTGAACCCAGGCTCAATAAAGTATCAGTTCACATGACAGTTGTCAGTGGAGCACCCTAATGTATTTCACATGTTTGTGCTCACTTAAAGTCCATACAGTATGTGCTCAATGCACCATTGATGCCTCCTGTGTGATTTAATAAGACCTGCTGGAACCCAAAGATTTCCTGGTGTGGGGCCATTTTCTACTCTTTTTATAATAATTCATAGTAATTTTTATGTGACTTTACATGAAGTGCATTATTGTCAGTCAAGATAAATCATTTGCTTGCACAAAATATATTTAATGGATTGCAAATTAAGGGGTCCCACTTACGGTATCGTTTAAAAAAATACTGTATTTTTAGTTATAGAGTAGTTTTTATCTGCTAGTAACAGTTCATATTGTGAGTGGCTAAATAACCCGAGAGCCTCTAAATACTTAAAAAAACTGTGAACTATGAATATGTCACCGTCTGGTAAGAACAGTATTCTAATAATGTGATCCAAGTTCAGCACATAACCTAAATTTCATTTTCTTCTTCCTTCCTCCTTGTTGATTATAAGATCTTGGGGTGAATCTCCACCTACAGTTAGGTCCCATTAGACGGGGGTGGAATTTGACAAACAAGAATATGGACAATACCATGTCTGTTTATTCTTGTTCCTTGTTCTTGATTGTTTACATACCATACCAGACAATGTTACAATGTGATATAGCAATATCCTATGTTATAATTGTTGGAATTTATCAATATAAAAAATAATAAAAATTTAAAGATGGAAAAAAAAAATACTGTATTACCATGTGTACCTATAGGTTTGGGAACTTTTAGCCCTGGTTCACATATATGCAAATTGGATACGTTTTGAATCGCATGTGACGCATGACGTGAAATAACCTTGGATTCTATTGTAGCTGTTCACATATATGTGGTGCATCTGCAGTGCAAATTGAAAAAGAGTCCTGTACATTTTCTGAGTGTAGAGGTTCAGGTGAAAATTGCAAGCTCATTGACTGAGAATGCTTTTGAATCAAACATGTCATCAGTTTTGAACAAAATTTTGGCTGTTTTTTTTTCTATTTCCCTCCCTCTTTCCAGTGTTCTAGCTAGTTTCTAAGGAGCAGGCTGGCAAGCTGGCTGCCAGGTCCTTGACAACTAATGACTCAACAGCTGAATGAAAACAAAAGAATTGCCAACAATTATACTTGAGAAAAAAACCCTATGCCAAAAAAAAAACAAAGATTGGCCCCCAGACCCTTATCTGACCATGCAGCCTGCCAGGCAAGGTAAGGGAGGAGGGAAAAGCGAGCACCCCCCTCCTGAACTATACCAGGCCACATGCCTTCAGCGTGAAGGGGGGTGCTGGGTTCAGGAAGTTTATTGGAATCTGGAGACCCCTTTAGCAAGGGGCCCCCCAGATCATGCCCCCCCACCTCCCATCTGAATGAGTATGGGGTAGCATCGGGTTCAGACCTGTTCTCTTTTTTTTTTTTTATGTTTTTCTGGGTGGTGGCGTTCATCGTAATTGATGCTGGGGGACATTGTTTTTGGATTTTTTTAAAATAAAGGACTTGTCAAAAACTCTCCGGGATAAGGAGATGAAGGGCACATATGAAAAAAAGCATCAACTCAAAGAAATGTCCCAAATATAGTGGATAAGGTTGGTTCAGGTGTGGGTTCAGTGCACTGAGGCAGCACTCCTAGAGAAGAAACAACTCTGGGAAAGGAGAGATAAAAAGAGAAGGCGCCTCTAAGTGCAGTATTTACTATAACTTTATTGCAAAGGATAAAAACACACTTACTAGAAGTCAGTGGTAAGTAGGCTCATCATAAGGTATAAAAGTCCAACAGTGTAAGCAGTCCTGGAGAGGGGTCCCACCTGCAGCAAGATGTGGAATATCCCAGCCGTCCAGCACTGGGGAGCCACAGGGAAGGAGACCAAGGGAGCCAGGAAGCAGCCACGCTGTGTAGAACTGGTGGATGACGTCACCGGAAGTGTGCCCGGAACCGGCGTGTAATGCACGGAACCGGAAGTGACGTAAAAAAAAGCGAGACCTGGCTCCCCTGGTCTTCTTCCCTGACTTCTAGTGTGTTCTTATCCTTTGGCAATAACGTTGTAGTAAATACTGCACTTAGAGGCGCCTTCTCTTTTTATCTGTCAAAAACTTTTTATTTTTGACATTTTCTTTGGTGAATGTGTACCCCATACTCATTCACTTAGGTGGTGGTGGGGGGGCAGATTCTGATAAGCCCCCCGCCCGCAGACCCCCACAACCACCACCCAGGGTTTTTCTGTTCCTCAGGCTATACAGTAATACGGGCAGTTTTTTTTTCAATTGAGCAACTGGGATTCCAAGGGTTGTCAGCTCCATAACGTGAAGGAAGCCTCCTGGTGGGTTCCAGTGAATTTATATAGAATACATATTGTTTTTACACTATGTTGGATACTTACATTGTAGTTGAGTTCTGAAACTAGCTCTCTGTTTTTTTTCCATTGGAGCATGTACCTTAACTATAAGGACGCGTACTGCGTAAATCTTTCTTGCGATTGCTTACTTCTGTATGCCTCATTTAAATTTACAAATAAAGAATGAAAAAAACAATATATAGAAAAGAATAGAGATCCCAATTTGGGTCCTGTCAGGCGAATGGAGGATTTCTGGTTTAGGGGCTAGCTAGGCACTGGCTGCTTTGCCAGATGCGAAGAGATAAGTAGTGCTTTGGAACAGTTTAATAGTTTAATGGGCAATTCAGTCCACACATGTCACAGAGCAGCTAGTGTGCCCATCACTATCTATAAAGCCTTCCAGTTCCCACCATAAGTTCTGGCTTGCACAAACTAGTTTTCTCGTCTCCATTGTTTAGTAGTGTTACACCTAATACACCTTCTGCAGTTTCATGATATCTTAGAGAACCTGACACTTTTCTCATTCAAAGTGATAGCCTGCCCCACCAAAAAAGCACACTGGGCATCACAGTGGCCAAGTAGTTGGCACTTCTGCCTGACAGCACTGGGGTCATCGATTTAAATCCTGACCACGGCACTACCTGCCTGGAGTTTGCATATTCTCCCTGTGCCTGTTTTGGGTTTCCTCCAGGTACTCTGGTTTCCTCCCATACTCCAATGACATGCTGGAAGGTTATTTGGCTCCTGTCTAAATTGGCCTTAGTATGTGTATGTATGAATGTGAGCTGGGGACTTTAGACTGTGTGATGGGAGTCACTTTGGGCTGGGGGCTCGTTGAGCTCAGCTTACCTTGGGGGGCTCTGGAGACTCCTTGTCCAGCTCCCCCAGCCCCTCCTATTTGTAAGTCACCCTGTGTCTATTATGGGCACAGGGTGCCTGAGAACCTCAGTCAGGTCTGTCCTAACCCGACTCACCGTACAACCACACCGGACTCAGCCTTTCCTTTTACCCCTTTTATCCTTGGTTCTATATGTGTGTCTTGTGCTGAATGAAGGGGCTCTTTCACTTGGGACAGTGATGTTTCTGAACAAGATCCCTCAAGCGATATATGAAGATAGATTACACCTTTCGCCTCAGACCATTGCTAGATGGTTTGAGGTGGGGTGGGGGTTGCTATGTGTTTAAGTGCCTGTATCCCATTTTTCTGTTGTCTCTGTCTGCCTTGGGAGCAAAGTATTATTGGATGTATATGTGTATGAGGATCAGCTGTGTGGGGGGGGGGGGGGGGGTTCTCCAGCAGGCCCTCCTAAAGACGGCCTACAGTTAGATGTTTGAATACATCTGTGCCTCTTGTTACTGAATGTAGTTTACCCCGCACTGTGTCATTTTGCAAAGGGAGGTGGGAGTGTATATCTCATTGTACTTGTGTTTGAATAAACAGTTTTATGCTTCTCCTCACCGTACACTGATGCCTCGATAAATGACTGGGTGGGCTAAGGTACTTTGGATCGTGCTGGTACCGGACAAAGGAAGCTTTTACAGTGGACATAATCCTGTTGAGGACAGGGATCCATCACAGACTGTAAGCTCCTTGAGGACAGGGACTGATGTGAATGCAAATGCAATATATATTTAGAGCACTGCATAAGTGATCAGTGATATAAACGTCCCTGTAAGAAATAAACCCCTTGAGAAAGTGACGTGATCAGTGACGCCACGGGTCGGGAGGAGCCGGGTGACGTCACTTCCGGTCGTGGCCAAGACCGGAGGTCCTGGATTCAGATCGTTGTTGACTTTTCCAGTCTTTTATGTAAGTTATTATTTTTTAATAAAAAATATTTAATGGAATATATTTCATGGAATACTACACTATAGAGATCCCTTCTATCTTTATGTATGACCCCTATATTGGAGGAGAGCTAAAGGGAGGTCGGAAGGACACAAACAGCATAGGAGAAGAAGATTCCACTGTCACTATCTGCAGCTACAGCCTGGGTTCCAACTTGCTATGCTATTCCCCAATAGAAAGGAGAGGAGTGGAGAAGTGCCACTGAGGATTACACAGATGTGTAACTAGACCCATTGGGGTCTTCATTTGAAGAGAGATGCTGGGGCACACGGTGTGTGGATTGTGAGAGGTGGCAACAAGTGTGATCACATCAGCCTGAATTTTGTCTGCACTTGGACATTTTATTCATAACGTTGCACATTTGAAGAGACTTTATATATGCACTCTATTCACTGAATCTATTGGTCACAACATTCATTTATTTTGCATATTGGCACATGTATAATTATGCCTCATTGCACGTATTGATTATTGTGTATGCACTTTAACCACTTCAATACCAAGGCCGTCATATGATGTCTTGGACTTTGAGTGGTGGTATCTGAATGATGCCTTCAGCTACAGGCACCATTCAGATATCGTTTTTAAAGCCGGCGATTCTGTGCACCATAAGAACGATCATAGCGGCAGTTCAGCCACTCCCCCTTCCTATCGCTACTGGGTGCTTCTCCGGGCCCGCCCATGCCATTGGCGGCCTGGAGAATGAATCCGTCGCAGCCGGATGTTTGTCAGAGAGATGACTGGTGACCATCTGGTCACCAGTCATCTCTATGACCCTCGGATGCCCATGCGTGATGTTATGACGTCACGTCCGGGCCGGCTTTAGTAAACAAAGCCATGTATGCAGCTGGAAAGACCGAGATCGCTCGTTTTTTTTTTTTATAATCTCGTTCTTTCCAGCCTGGAGGAGAGATGTGGGATCTTATTGACCCTGTATCTCTCCATAAAGATTACCTGTCACGCACTATTCCCATTGATCACTTTACATTCCTTGTAATAGGAATAAAGGTGATCACAAAAAAAAAAAAAAAATTAAAGAGACAGTGTAAAAATAAAGTTAAAATAAATAATAATAAAAAATAAATGTAAAGCGCCCCCATCCCCATGAGCTCACGCACAGAAGCAAACGCATATGTAAGTCTCGCCCGCATATGTAAACAGCGTTCAAACCACACATGTGAGGTATTGCCGCATGCGTTAGAACGAGAGCAATTCTATCAATAGAACTCCTCTAAGTCTAAACAGGTAACCTGTAAAAAATTTAAAGCGTCGCCTATGGAGATTTTTAGGTACGAAAGTTTGGCGCCATTCCACACGTGTGCGCAATTTTAAAGCATGACATGTTAGGTATCTACTCGGCGTAACATTATTTTTCACATTATACAAAAAAAATTGGGCTAACTTTACTGTTTTTTTTTTTTTTTTTTTTAATTCATTGAATGTTTTTTTTTTTCCAAAAAAAATGTTTGAAAAATTCCTGCGTAAATACCATGTGACATAAAAAGTTGCAATGATCGTCATTTTATTCCCTAGAGTCTTTGCTAAAAAAACATATGTAATGTTTGGGGGTTCTGAGTAATTTAATTTTCTAGCAAAAAAATTATGATTTTACATGTAGGAGAGGAGCGCCAAAATAGGCCCAGTATTGAAGTAGTTAAGGAACGTTACATTTTTTCAACCTTATACTGAGTAATATTGTATATGCACTTTGAGGAACATTGTATGTATTCTTTCACCGTGATATTGCACTTAGATTATTTGGAGTTAACGCCACCTTCCTATATATATTCAGTAAATCCACACCCCCTTGCCACCTCCCTACTGTAGGAAGTGTGTCATCAAAACTACCACAGTGCACATGACCACCAGTCGACATGAGCAAAAGTGTTTTTTGTTCAATCATTTTTATTGTAAGGAGTTTTCAAAGTTACAGAGGTTACCAAAGGCAAAATTGGATTACAAGTAATTCAATTGTACAACATCTATGGTATGGAAAACTCAGTTTTCTAACAAAGAGATCCAGTTGTATTTTGCAGCCCAACACAAGGTCAGAGAGTAAGATCAGTCAAGAGAAAAGAAAAAAAAAGAGGTGAAATGATGAGGGAGAGAGGCCAACAGATAAAAAGGAGTCGGGGGAAGTAAAAAAAAAAGGGGGGGGGGGCAAGAAATGTTTGGGATAGCCATGTTTAACAGTATGGGCACAACGTAGTTCAGGAAAGCGGCAGTCGAAATTTGCATGCAAAGAGTGCAAGACCCATGGTCCCCAGAATTTTTGCCATGGTGCTCAGGTGGTTTGCTGTTAACTTTTCCATAACCAAATTCCAATTAAGTCTATGTTCAACCACAGACACTTGGATGACCTCAGATGGCCTTGCCCTTGTGATTGTGGCTATTGGAACTTGGGTTAGGAAAGCAAATTGATACCTTGAGAAGGACTTGGGCAGAGAGTTTTTTACCGTAATGCATTCTTTGCATTAAGGTAAAAAAAAACCTTTTTTGGGGAACCCCCCCTAATACTTACCTGAGCCTGATCTTGATCCAGCGCGGTGCCCAAGATTTGCAGATCTTTCCCTCCTCACAGGGTAGTTTTAATAGCAGTGGAAGCAATTGGCTCCTGCTGCTGTCAATCAAATCCTGTGACAGGGGGTGGGACCAAGCTGCGCTGTCTGTGTCTATGGACACAAGCAGCGTGGCTCGGCATCCAGCCCACAGTTGTGCCACAATAGGAAGCTCCTTATAGTGGCACACAGAGAAGAGGAGGAGCCAATAGAAAATAGATGGATTAAAGCAACTCTGTTCAAAACCATTGCACAGAGCAGGTAAGTATAACGTTTATTATTTTTTTTTAAATTACCATTTACAATCACTTTGTATTTTTTTTTAATTGATGGGGGAACAAAGTGATTTGGTAATACTGGCACATTAATTATTAAGGTTTCCTATTTAAAAAAACAAAAACAAAAAAAAATTGTCCTCGTTCCTCTAACAACCAAGAAGTCAGTTTTTAGTCTATGAAATATAACCATGAAAATATAGTAAATCAAGAAAATATTTATACCATACAATGCCAGCTTAGAATGGGTACTCATTGGAAATACATGATACCTTTTTCCTTCAACAAGAAATATTTGGCAATAGTATCTTTAAGGGATACATGGACAGCAGGTTGAGAACCTGTGATGTATACTACTACCATAGTAATCGGTAATACTACTTTTGAGTCCAGTGGGTTATAAAAAGCAGTTTGAAGATCCGGTCGTTTTTCCGGTCTTGTCCTCACTGTCAGATTGAAAGTGTCAGATTACTTCTCCTTTACTGCGCCGCTGTAAATGTCCAGTGTAGAGCAAACTGCACGTTCTTTAAAATAAAATCCGGATGTTATATATGAACCAATCTGTCGGGTTGTGGATTTTGGCTGCCAAGAGGAAAGAAATTGAAAACTGCAGCATAAATATTTTCCCTTGTAGACAAACCAGCGCGAGGACTGTGTGACTAAGAAAGTGAATATTTGTGCTTTGCATGTAACAAATTATATAACCAACGCCTAATGAATTAATGCATGTTTATATACTGGGAAGGGAGCTTATGACAATTGTCATTTGAGAAAAGCAAAATACATTTTAAATAAAGAGTGCATTTGTAGAACAGAGAAAAAAATGCTCTATTTCATATATCTCAAAAATATCTAAGCTGCGGTCTACAATGAATCATTCATATCTGTCCCAGAAGAGCTTGCAATCTCATTTCTATTCAATGGCCATATGCACACAAAGAACAGTTTGGGCTGAAGTCCAGTATTATGCAAACACTGCTTGTGGTGTTTTTTGGACTTGGGCCCACAGTGTCACAGGAAAGAGTAATCCCTGCTTTTACACTTAAAGTAGAACTATAGGCAAAACTTTTTTTTTTTCATGTTGGATAGCGCAAGCAAGGATTTATAACCCCTGTCTGATTTATTTATTTATTTATTTATACCATCTGCGCCCCATTGGGGAAATTTCCCTAAATTTCCTGTCCCATAGCCAAACAGGAAGTGAGAGGAAATTGCTGTAAATTAAGGGAAATCCTTGGGGTCCCCCAGGTCAACAGAACTAGTGTCTCCATTGGAAGATGTCTCCTCTATTACTTTTCTGGGGACAACCCAAAATGTGAGTATTTCTTTTACTTTCATTTTCAATGATAATGGTAAATAATCTCCCTAATGGGGGCACAGACCCCAATAAAAATTTACAGGTGTTCTAATCCCTCTCCACTCTATCCGAAACGAAAAAATAAAGTTTTGCCTTTAGTTATATTTTAATTCTAGACAACTAAATACAAAAATGAAAAAAAATAGAAGGAAAATGTTTTACCTGATAAATTAAATTTTTGCTCATCTATTCCTGAGATTTACACAGTTATGTCTGGCAGGGGAGGAGACCTGATCCTTCAATGCTGCAGTTTTATTTTCATGTAGAGGTCTCCTTCCCACCCCGATCCTGTGACTGGACAGTGTAAGGAGAAGCAGCAGACTGATTAGGCTCATCTCTCTGTCGTCTTCCTACTGGCATGCTCCTTGCACTGCATTGCTCCTGACTGGATTCTTCTGATTCCTCTTCTCCCTCTCTAAGCTCTCCTGTTGCATTTAAAAATAAATGAATGATGTATTAATGATTACAGAACGGCATTAATATATGTCCTTAGTATTTGCCTGAAATTCAGCTTTAACCACTTCAGCCCCGGAAGGATTTCACACTTTAGGACCAGAGCACTTTTTGCGATTTGGCACTGCGTCGCTTTAACTGACAATTGCGCAGTTGGGCAACGTTGTACCCAAACAAAATTTGCGTCCTTTTTTTCCCACAAATAGAGCTTTCTTTTGGTGGTATTTGATCCCCTCTGCGTCATTTCTGATCGCTGCTATAAACAAAAGAAGAGCGACAATTTTGCAAAAAAAAACCCCCAAATTTCTTACTTTTTGCTAAAATACAAATCCAAAAAAAATATAAAAAAACATTTTTTCCATCGGTTTTGGCCGATTTATATTCTTCCTCATATTTTTGGTAAAAAAAATTGCATTCGACATTTATTGACTGGTTTGCGCAAAAGTTGCCGCGTTTACGGACAATGAGAATTCATTTCTGGGGTTTTTGTTATATTTTTTTTATTAGTAATGGCGGCGATCTGCAATTTTTAGCGGTACTGTGATATTGGGGCGGACATGTCGGACCATTTTGACACTTTTTTGGGACCATTGGCATTTATACAGCGATCAGTGCTATTAAAATGCACTGATTACTGTGTAAATGCCATTGGCAGTGAAGGGGTTAACCTGGAGGGGCGCTCTAAGGGTTAACTGTGTTCCCTGGGCGTGTTCTAACTGTGTGTGGGCTGCCCTGGCTGGCGAAAGGGGATGATCACGGCTTTCACATAGAGGAAGGCTGTGATCATGGCCCTTCCCCCTTCAACAGAACGGAGATCCGTGTTTACATACACGGACCTCCGTTCTCTTTCTGCGGGGGGGCCATCCCAGGTAGCCGGCAGCGATGGAGTCCGCTGCACCCGCTCCCTGGCTCCCTCCGGACACAGTGAGAGCGCCACCGGCGGTGCGCGCGCTCACAGCACTAGTTATCGCAGCCGCCGCCGTATGATGGCGGTTTGCGATAACGAGCCACTCTGTCGCCATCAGACTGCGGTCGGCAAGTGGTTAAAGGAAACCTATACTTTGAGAAATATGGAGGCAATAGTTGCCTTCCTAATTAAAAGGCTGTTGTCTGGCTGTCTGTTTCCTGCAAAGCTTAGGCTTTGTTCACACCAGTGCTTTCTGGGAACACACTGAAAAAATAGCGTGCTTTCTTCAACACACAAAAACGTGTTGCCCCTTTCTAGACGCTCAGTGGTGCAATTGATTCTTAATGGCACCCCCATGTATCTTGCTAACATGCTGTAGTATTAGAGCTGCACGACTATTCTGTAAAAAATTGCGATCTCGATTCAACACCACTCACGATCCTTATGCGGAATTTCCACGATTCAAGTGCAGAGCCGTTCCCTGCTCACTGCTTTAAAAAAAAAAAAAAGCAGCCAGCAGTGTTTATCATCAACATGCGCTGAGGCTGCATTCACACAGGGGCGATCTGACTTCAGGCACGACTTTGCTAGGCAACTTGCAGGCTACTTGCAGGCTACTTGGAGGCAACTTCAAGTTTGACTATGCCAGGCGACTTTGCCTGTGGCCAATCAGAGCGGGGAGGGAGGTGGTTGCCCTGGATAAATTCTTTTCTTTTAGTCGCTTCCATTTAGATGGGGGATCCGACTTGGAGGCGACTTCTATTGAATGCTATGGGCACAAGTCGGATAGAAGTCGCCTAGAAGTAGTACAGGAACCTTTTCAGAAGTCGCCTTGAAGTCGGGGCGACTTCAGTCGCGTATATTAAGACGGCTCCCATTCATTTCAATGGGATTTCAGATGTCAAGCGACTTGGGGCGACTTGAGGCAACTCAAGTTGGATCGCAAGTCGCCCCTATGTGAATGGGCACTTAAAGAAAGATAAAAAGAAACATTGTTTCGGTCTGTTCTTTTAGAGATCAAAGGGATGAACTTCGATCTGCAAATGAGGTCAGTTTAACCACTAAGCCTTTTTCTGACATTCGTTGCTTACAAGTTAAAATCAGTATTTTTTGCTAGAAAATTACTCAAACTCCCAAACTTTTATATATGTATTTTTTAGCAGAGACCCTAGAGAATAAAATTGCGGTTGTTGCAATATTTTATGTCCCACTGTATTTGTGCAACGGTCTTTCAAACACATTTTTTTTTGGGAAAAAATACACTTCAATGAATTAAAAAAAAAAAAAAACTAAACAAGCCCAATTTTTTTTGTATAATGTGAAAGATGATGTTACACTGAGAATCGTGATCTTTATTTTAAGCAAAAAAATTATGATTCTCATTTTATCCAGAATCCTGCAGCTCTACGTAGTATCATGCATTTTAGTGCAACATCATTTTTAAAATGTGCCAGGGACTTCTGTATGTTTCTGGTGTGTAGGGTAACCAATTAAAATTAATGGACTTCCCTAAACGAGACACATAGGCTGAGCTGCATCTGCATGGCACAACCACAGTTTAAGCACAATGGGGTCTAAGGCCAGGCATGGTCACACAGTAAAAGACAGACCAGCTCTCTGGGCAGTAGTAGCCTTGAAGCTGTTTGACAACACTGCCAAAACATCTAAATATCAAAGTTTCCAAGTGGCAAGATCTCTACCAATCTGTGGTGGCTTTTGATGGGTTCGTGTACACTGGTTTCCAAGTTTCTACCTAAAAATAGAAAGCTTTTTTTATGTTTAGCTTTCCTATATTTTCAATATTTTCAAATAGCTTCAAGGCTAAAACCAAACACCATTGTTATCACGGTAGATCTTTTGGCACTTTAGTCTACTTAAAGTAGAGCTCCAAGGTTGCCTACTCCTGTGCTTGCTTCATGCTCATCCCTGCAGGAGATCTGGGGCTTTGAGCATGCAGATCCAGGAGAATTCTGGAATGTATTCTTTGATGCCTTCTCTTTTGTGTTGGAAGATGGCTGCAGACAGCGTCCCTCGCTTATCAGCCGGAAAATCTGAACTGCCAGAATCTTGAAGGCTCTTAGGGCACATGCCAAGTGAAAGGAAAGGGGTGAGAGGTTGTGTTTGCAGAATTACCCGATTTGCCTGGATCTATGTAAGGAGCTAATGCATGCACCTATTCAGTTCTCTTTTATTTTTTTCTATTATTATACTGTATTTTTCAAAGTGGAAGAAAAGTAGCTGACAAAAAGGAGAATCGTTTGGGAATGCAAATGCATATATTATAAAGGTACCCATGGTAATATAAAGTGTATATATGCCAACACTTTCTTTTTTTTTGTGTTTTGGGTAGTATACAGTGCCTTGAAAAAATATTCATACCCCTTGGAAATTGACACACTTTTCACATATTTATTTGTAAAAAAAATTGAAAACCATTTATCATTTTCCTTAAAAATTCACAATTATGTGCCACTTTTGTGTTGGTCTATCACATAAAATCCCAATAAAACACATTTACATTTTTGGTTGTAACATGACAAAATGTGGAAAATGTCAAGGGGTATGAATACTTTTTCAAGGACCTGTAGGTAAGGATTTAAACTTCTGTCACGTTTTTTTTTTTTTTTTTATGCTGTGTGTGTCCTTAGTAGATACATCCACTATCTCTGGTTGTCGTGTTGACCATTGTTATTGAGACCACAAGTGATGGGCAGTCACAGATTTTACAATTGTCACCAGAACAAGAGGTGAGGGTAAATCTTCCAATGAGGACTCGTGTTTTGGTGACAACTGTCTAAGATAGGAATACCTTTTTTATATTTTTTTTTTCTGCAGAGATTTCTTTTCAATCCCTGTTGGATATCTATGACAGGAAATGAATGAAAATATCTTCAATGGGATCCAGACAGCAGAAAATGAACTGACATGGGGGTTAACCCTTCACTGTTTTATCCAAAACAAAAATAAATTGTTTTTGGCTTTAGATTCACTTTTAAATAAAGAGGCAAGTCTCTTTTTTAACATTTGCAAAATTTCTGCATTCATCATATATACTGTATATGTTTTTATAATGTTCATGCAGTGGTATACTGGGTTGACAAGGTGAAGCATAGAAGTGTAAGAGAGGGAAAAACATAAAAGGATTGTAAAAGCTTAATAGGTTCCCTTCCTAAATCAGGTGGATAGAGGCTTAACCCTACGGAATGAAAAGAATAGCCTTGCTTAATGCAAACTTTGCTATTAAACTCATCGAAGCCTGGATGCCCAAGAAAACTTTATCTGTGTCAGTATACAATGGTTAAAGGCTACCATGTTACACACGTATCTAGGGTGCAACATGGTGCAAATACCTTTCTTCCGACCCTCGAACTGCCCTTCTGCCCCACAGCCGCTGTCACATTTAACCACACGGCCATGTGATTTATTCACTGGGATCTGTGAATAAATAAACTACAAGTCTTGTCTACCACATTGAATCATCCTCCAGCTTTCCAACTGACAGCCCGTACAGATGCATGAGTCTGCCATTGCACCCATAGTCCACTGATTACCAGTGCAATGCTTTGCAGGCTCCTATAAAAAAAAAAAAATAGGTGCACTTTTTTTTCCTGCAAAAACGTGCATTTATTTTTTTTTCAGTGGTGAAACCTAGCCTTAAGGCCACTTTCGCACTGCAGCACGGGCCACAGTCGCGGTAAAGCACCGCTTTTGAGGCGGGAGCGGGGTGCTTTTAACCCCCCCCCCCGAGTGGGTTAAAAAGAAGTTAAAATGCATGTGTAGTGCTGCCGCCGAAGCTCTTTGCAGGTGCTTCAACAGCGATGCCCATTCATTTCAATGGGCAGGGCGGTTTAGGAGCAGTGTATACACCGTTGCTGCACAGCCCCAAAGATGCTGCTTGCAGAACTTTTGTGAAGAGTCACAAGTGCACCACCCCAGTGTGAAGAGTCACACTGAATGAATGGAGAGGAAATTTGAGGCGCTTTTCAGGTGTTAAGTAGAGGCTATTTCTAGCACTAAAACGCCTGAAAACCACCTCAGTGTAAAAGTGGACTCAAAGTGGTAGTAAACACTAGCACATTATGAAATGCTTCCCTTAGAAGTAAGCCCCCCAGCGGCACGCTGTCAACGCTGAGAGGGCTGACATCTTCCCCTGCTCTTTCTATCTCCTAAATGGTGCACTCTTAGGAGATATTCATTTTACCTACAGGTAAGCCTTACTATAGGCTTACCTGTAGGTAAAAATCACAAAGGCAGGCTTTACTACCGCTTTTAGGTAAAAAAAAAAAAACTGATTAATTTGCCAAAAAAAGGCTAACATTTTTAAGGACATACAGTATCTCACATTTTTGTAAATATTTTATTATATCTTTTCAAGTGACAACACTGAAGAAATGACACTTTGCTACAATGTAAAGTAGTGAGTGTACAGCTTGTATATAATAGTGTAAATTTGCTGTCCCCTCAAAAAAGCTCAATAGACAGCCATTAATGTCTAAACCGCTGGCAACAAAAGTGAATACACCCCTAAGTGAAAATGTCCAAATTGAGCCCAATTAGCCATTTTCCCTCCCTGGTGTAATGACTCCTTAGTGTTACAAGGTCTCAGGTGTGAATGGGGAGCAGGTGTGTAAAATTTGATGTAATAGCTCTCTCATACTGGTCACTGGAAGTTCAACAAGGCACCTCATGGCAAAGAACTCTGAGGATCTGAAAAAAAGAATTGTTGCTCTACATAAAGATGGCCTAGGCTATAAGATTTCCAAGACCCTGAAACTGAGCTGCAATGTGGTGGCCAAGACCACACACCGGTTTAACAGGACAGGTTCCACTCAGAACAGGCCTTGCCATGGTCGACCAAAGAAGTTGAGTGCAAGTGCTCAGCGTCATATCCAAAGGTTGTCTTTTGGAAATAGACGGAGTGCTGCCCGCATTGCTGCAGAGGTTGAAGGGGTGGGGGGTCAGCCTGTCAGTGCTCAGACCACAAGCCGCACACTGCATCAAATTGGTCTGCATGGCTGTCATCCCAGAAGGAAACCTCTTGTAAAGATGACACATAGGAAAGCCCGCAAACAGTTTGCTGAAGACAAGCAGATGAAGGACATGGATTACTGGAACCATGCCCTGTGGTCTAATGAACCCAAGATAAACGTATTTTGTTCAGATGGTGTCAAGCGTGTGTGGTGGCAACCAGGTGAGACGTAAAAGACAAGTGTGTCTTGCCTACAGTCAATCATGGTGGTGGGAGTGTCATGGTCTGGGGCTGCATGAGTACTGCCGACACTAGACACAGTTCATTGAGGTAACCATGAATGCCAACATGTACTGTGACATACTGAAGCAGAGCATGATCCTCTCCCTTCTGAGACGGGGCAGCAGGGCAGTATTCCAACATAACCCCGAACACCCCTCCTAGATGACCACTGCCTTGCTAAATAAGCTAAGGGTAAAAGTGATGGACTGGCCAAGCATGTCTCCAGACCTAAACCCTATTGAGCATCTGTTGGGTATCCTCAAATGGAAGATGGAGGATCGCAAGTTCTCGAACATCCACCAGCTCTGTGATGTCGTCATAGAGGAGTGGAAGAGGACCCCAGTGACAACCTGTGAAGCTCTGGTGAACTCCATGCCCATGAAGGTTAAGGCAGTGCTGGAAAATAATGGTGGCCACACACAATATTGACACTTTGAACCCAGTTTGGACATTGGGGTGTACTCACTTTTGTTGCCAGGTTTAGATGTTAATGGCTGTGTGTTGAGTTATTTTGAGGGGACAGAAAATGTACAGTTATACAAGCTGTACACTCACTACTTTACATTGTAGCATGTCAGTGTCATTTCTTCAGTGTTGTCACATGAAAAGATATAAAATATGTACAAAAACGTGAGGGGTGTACTCACTTTTGTGAGATGCTGTAAATTGCAATTTGCCTTTAATTTAGAAGCGGGAGCCTGCCAACTGCTTCTGTCAAACAGCCTCTTTCTTTGAGAGTCATAATGACCATTTAGCCAGCCAGTGCCACCTATTTGAAAGAAGCTTTCTCCAATAGGGGAGCTAAGCAGGGCAATTTTTGTAAGGTACCTCCATCTCGCAGATGGAATTTACTGATCCTTTTTCCAACTGAAGGGACTGACGTGTCTTTACAGACTTCCATTTTCTGGTGGCATTGACTTGGATGAGTCAACGTCGTTTATGCCATGCTGTTTTCCTTCAATTTAGATAAAGTAAGGAAACCCCCTTTTTGTACACTGTTGCTGCAAAGTGCCTGGAGTAATCCTTTAGGTTGCACTCCCGTACAGAAATAACCTAACTCCAGGTACTTTCGCTATGCTATTTTTGTATGTATAGCTTCTGTAGCTGCTGAGTAACTGTAATGTGCAGTAAGCGTGCTGATATGACTGGCGCATATTCCCTGAGAAATCCCTTTGCTGGCTACACTACTGAAAGACATCAAATGATAGTGAAGTTCTTGCTGGGTAAAAAGGAGGATGTGTGATCATTAGGTTTTATATCTCGCTAGATCTGTGGCATTCCAGGGATTGTCACTCTCCGGGAGAGTTATTAAATACAGGACAATTTACGACAAAAATAAAACTTGTTAATCCCTATTTGCATCTAACCAGGCCAAATAGCGTAACCTCAGTTTTAATTTTTGGAAAAAAACGAAGTTGAGTAAAATAACATTTATGATAACCTGATCAATGGCAGACATAAGAACTGTAGACCTTCATGTTCACATGACTTTTCCCCTTACCTGAAACTTGTAAAGATGAAAAGATCTGATCTTTTGATGCAATAGAAGCTTCTTCAGCACTGTCCTATATAAGGTTTACCGTAAATTAGAATGAATTTTGAGTAGGTGGGCACAATTTTTCAGGTGAATCTCAAAGCCCCACCCCCTCCTGCTAATCTGTGCCCTTTTTTCCTTGAAAAAGACTCTCCTACCATACCACTTACATCATTATAATACATAGGCGGCCCATATAGTGAACCAGGTGCAAAGCTAATCACTTTAAGGTCATCACAAAGGACAAGCCTTTACGATTGGAGGAAAAGAGATTTAACCTCCAAATACAGTGGGGAAAATAATTTGATCCCCTGCAGATTTTGTACGTTTGCCCACTTACAAAGAAATGAAGGGGCTATCATTTTTATCATACGTGTATTTTAAATGGTAGAGTCAGAATGTCAACCAAAAATCCAGAAAAAGCACATGATACAAATGTTATAAATTGAGTTGCAGTTCAGTGAGTAAAGGTAAGATGTTTTTTGTAGTTGGTTACCAGGTTTGCACACATCTTAGGAGTGATTTTGGTCCACTCTTCTTTACAGATTTTCTCTAAATTCTTACGGTTTCTTGGCTGGTGCTTGACAACTCGAAGTTTCAGCTCCCTCCATAAATTTTCTATAGGAGTAAGGTCTGGAGACTGGCTAGGCCACGCCATGACCTTAATGTGCTTCTTCTTGAGCCTCTTCTTTGTTGCTTTGGTGGTATGCTTTGGGTCATTGTCATGCTGGAAGACCCATCCATGACCCATCTTCAGTGTTCTGGCTGAGGGAAGAAAGTTCTCATCCAAGATTATTCAATACATGGCCCTGTCCATTGGCCCCTCAGTGCAGGAAAGTCGGCCTATACCTTTAGCAGAGAAACATCCCCAAAGCATAATGTTTCCACCTCTGTGCTTGACTGGGATGGTGTTTTTAGGGTCATAGTCAGCATTTTTCTTCCTCTAAGCACGGTGAGTCGATTTAATGCCAAAGAGCTTGATTTTGGTCTCGTATGACCACAGCACTTTTTCCCCCTGCAGGATTGTGTTAACAATGGTTTGTTTGGTGACTGTGGGCCCAACTGCCTTGAGATCATTTACCAGCTCCTCCCATGTAGTTCTGGGCTGATCCCTCACTTTTCTTATGATCATCCTTGCCCCATGAAGCGAAATCTTGCATGGAGCTCCTGACCAAGGGTGTTTGATGGTTATTTTGTATTTCTTCCATTTGTGAATAATCTCTCCAACAGTTGTCTCCTTCTCACCAAGCTTCTTGCTAATGGTCTTATAGCCCATTCCAGCCTTGCGCAGGTCTACAATCTTGCCCCTGACATCCTGTGACAGCTCTTTGGTCTTACCCCTGATGGTGAGAAATAGATTCTGTGGACAGGTGTCTTTTATACACATAATGAGTTGTCGTTAGGAGCACCCTTTTAAATTGATAGGATTAATCTATGTACCACATGAGCACATATTGTAGCCAGTCTATGGGAGCCAGAATTATTTGTGTTAAGCAAAGAGGTTCTGACGCATTTCAACTCAGTCTTCATTGGGAGACAAATAACATTTCAAATGATTTCTAAAATGCAAACATAGGATCATACATAATGTACTGTATACACAAATTTGTGTATACTTTATGTATGACCCTATGTTGGTGTAGTGCCCTCCTAGTTTGGGTGTTAGTGAGTGTATATAGTTTTGCCTTTCTCTGCTTAACAGGAGAGCAGATAGGTAAATTTGGATGCTGTCTGCTTATCAGAGAGCCTTGATTTGAGTAAGGTCTGCTCAGTGTGCTTTGGTGCTGATTCATGTGGTCTGGAAAGTTTTACACTGTCCAGTAGTATGGGTTCCTATTGGACAGTGGGAGGAAAACCCAGCCAGTGACAGCAGTTGTATGTGGATGTAGCTCTGACCAATTAGCTGGGGATGTGCCCACTGCATTTTGGGTGAGCACATTAATATAATAAGGAGCACATGGGCTCAAGGTTAGGAGTTCCTGCCCACCCAGACCTCAGGGGTGGAGGTGTGTGTGTTCAGCTCCTGGCTGCTAGGCCTGAGGGCTATCCAGGAGGCTGTGGAATGCTGGACCTGGTCGAGGCCTAGCTGAAGTTGCTGAAGCTACAGCCCAGAGTTTTTCTACAAGCTGACAGAGGGGGACGTCCCTGGATCCTGTCTGGTATCACAGTGGCAAAGTGTCGCTTGGAAGTTGGGAAAGAGAGCTGCTGGCTCTCCTGGGACATGGTGTGAGTACAGACACGTCAAGGGATCCCTGAGACTGAATTGCTAGAATCCCCCTCCTGCTCCTCATAGTCAGATAACTGGGTGTGTGAATTAGAAAAGTGACACTGGTGAGTGTCTTGAAGAAACAAAGTCCGGCTTATCCTGTACTGCTTAAAAGGAACTTGTTTCACCGAAATCAGCTTGCCATTAAGTGCAGTTGGTAGTCTGCTACATAGAGCTAGAAAGGAGACACTGGTGAGTGTCTTGAAGGAACAAAGTTTGGCTGTCCTTACTGCTTAAAAAGGGACTTGTTTCACTGGGATCAGTTTGCTACTTGTGTCACTGGGATCAGTCTGCTAAGTAGTGACACTGACAGTCTGCTGTGCAGAGTTAGGGAGAAGTTGTCCTCACTTGGAAGTTAAGTTAACTTGGAGTATCCCATCCATTCCTTTCTCCTATCCAAGTTCTACAATAAAACATCAAAACTCATCCCCTAGACTGGTCATTGGAGTAATGAGCAGGATTGTGTGTATGCACCGGACAGTGTGGAAATCCATTGTGACTGGCTGCAGGATAATCAGAGGGAGGCCCGGGTCAAATAAATTAGCAGCTCCTTCGGGGCTACTCCTACATTTTGTATTTTAGAAATCAACATGATGTTTGTCCCCTGATGAAGACATTTAGGCCTCATACACACGGGCGTATTTTGACGCCGGCGTCTACTGACGTTTTTTAGCTGCTCCCCATGTTAGTCAATGGCCACATAAAATACGTCGGCGTTTTTGAGCTGTAGATGGCGTCGGCGTATCAGAGAACCCACGACCAGCGCGTTCCTTGGCTGCAACGACGTCAAAAAGCGCCGCAAAACGCCACGAGACGCCAACAGACGCCAACAAACGCCACCTAATATTGTACCGGCGTTTTCCGGCGTTTTTTGACGCCGACGTTTTTAGGTTGAAAAATAGCAGAGGAATGATTTTTTTTTAAAAAACGTCTATTGACGCCGACGCTCACTAGCGCTCAAAAACGCCAATGCATAACGCCGAAAAACGTCGACTTTATCTCCTTGACGTCGGGCCCGACGTTTTGTTTATTATTTTATATACGCCCGTGTGTATGAGGCCTTATGGTTGTAAACGTCATGGTTGCTGTCATGACTACTCAATTCATAGTCTGTTTTTATTTTTATTTACAGTATCTCTGTTTTTATTGTCTTGTAGAAATTAAATTAAAGGATTTTACTAATTTGTTTTAGGTACCTAAAAAATCCCATCCAGATTTCTTAAAAGATTTATTCTTCTGAGACTTGAACTGTTTCATGCAGGTACTTTTTAATGCTTTCCGGTACTTACACTATCTGCATTTAAAAAACACATTCATTGGCTATTTACAATGTGACAGCCTATGGCAAGTCAGGGAACATACAAGCACATATGTACAGGATTCCCTTTATCCTTTTTTGTTGTCGTGATTTAGACTGTACCAATGCTGACTCTGGTCCTTTTGAATATATACCCATGCGACTGTTGACTTGATATGTTTCCTGTCGTTTTACATCAATAAAGAATTTGAAAAAACACATTCATTGATGAATACATAAATATTTAAATGCAGGAATGCAGTTCCTGGAGTATAGCTGTGGGAGGAAGCCCCATTGAAAACAATTGGAGGCTGATCGCTCCGGCAGCTAATCGTGGTCGCGTACATGTAATCACTCATGAAGCGATCACCTGCAAATGATCAGCCCAGGATGCAGACAGTCTGTATCCAGCGCCGATAATTTGCAGGTAATTTCAGCTTGAGTAATTACATGTGAAAAGCCACCCTTAGCTGCGGGAGCTGTCCGCCTCCCATTGCTTTCAGTGTGTTTTTGTCCTGCTGCTAATTGGCGGGCACCCCTGCTAGGGTTCCCACATGTGATCCAACACGGCACTGCTCACAAGTGTGAATAACACCTTATATTTGCCAGAAACTCGGCTTTTATACTCACCTCTTGGAAATGACCTTCACTGTAGCTGTTCTGGAAGCTCTCTATAAACATTTCACTGCAAACGTTAAATAATATAAAACACGTTTGTCTATTTTTTTTTTTTTTTAAATCTGACACACATATATATATAGGCTTAAAATGAGAACTAGCAAGAAGGCAATATAAAAAGAGCCTGGCTGTAAATTCACAAAAGTGCAACCGTTTTGTTTATTTTCAACATTCCTTAACTAATCCAACAGCCAGGTCCTTGATGCGTCACCTGGTGATGGATGAATCTGAACAGGTATAGAGAAGGCAAAAAGCTTTATCGCCAGAGACTTTTTCATCTGCAGTAAGCCTGCCAGAAGACCGACTACATCAGACAACTTCATCTCTCACAGATACTATATAGCAATTGCTGTACCCCAGAATCTCTATATCTCCAGAAAAAGGACAGCAGAGAAACTGGAAAATCAATGGTGGTTATAGAAATTAACAGCTTGGGCTATCTTTAGGCTCTCAACATTGTTGCTTCACATACGAGTGTCTGTCCTCTACCCATGGTCTACTGTACCAAATTCTACCACCATCAGGACTTTAAATGCCAATTTTAGAATGCTGTGCGGGTTGAACGAAAAAAAGTGTCAGCTCGGTCGGAGCCTCCATACTAACCATGCGAGGTTAGTTCAGCGATCTCCCCCACTGAGCTGTTGTGTTCTGATAGGGGGACAGCCCCCCCCCCCCCACACCAGAACACTCCGAGTGATCAGTGCTCTCTGCCATTGGTTGAGAGCGCTGATCGGGAGTCAGGCGGCTGCTAGTTTCCCAACATGCATGTCAGACAGACCGACATACATACAGGCAGAATGTTGGCCTTTTTTTTTTTTAACTGCCAAATTTGTCCTGACATTCTGCCCGTAAAACAAAGCCAAAGGGGTGCCATTGCACACACAAACTGCTTCCTCAGTAAGATAGATCTAAGTAGGCAAATGTATATATTCACTATATTGTCAAAAGTATTGGGACACCTGCCTTTACACGCACATGAACTTTAATGGCATCCCAGTCTTATCCGTAGGGTTCAATATTGAGTTGACCCACCCTATGCAACTGGAACAGCTTCAACTCTTCTGGGAAGGCTGTCCACAAGGTTTAGGAGTGTGTTTATGGGAATGTTTGACCATTCTTCCAGAAGTGCATTTGTGAGGTCAGGCACTGATGTGGACGAGAAGGCCTGGCTCGCAATCTTCACTCTAATTCATCCCAAAGGTGTTCTATTGGGTTGAGGTCAGGACTCCACCCCAAACTCGCTCATCCATGTCTTTATGGAACTTGCTTTGTGCACTGGTCCAAATTATTTGGTGCAGGGGGATTATGGTGTGGGGTTGTTTTTCAGGGGTTGGGCTTGACCCCTTAGTTCCAGTGAAGTTCAATCTTAAGGTGTCAGCATACCAAGACATTTTGGACAATTTCATGCTCCCAACCTTGTGGGAACAGTTTGGGGATTGTCCCTTTCTGTTCCTACATGACTGCGCACCAGTGCACAAAGCAAGGTCCAGACCTCCGTCAGAGTCCTGACCTTAACCCGATACCTTTTGGGATAAATTAGAGCTGAGTGATGTCATTGCGCCCCCTGCTCCAGAGCGCTCTGGACCTCAGACTGGGGTGAAGGTTCATCTTGCAACAGGACAATGACCCTAAACACACAGTCAAGATAACAAAGAAGTGGCTACAGGGCAACTCTTTGAATGTTCTTGAGTGGCCCAGACTTGAACAATTCTGGAAAGATCTGAAAATGGCACTGATGCTCCCCATCCATCCTGCTGGAGCTTGAGAGGTCCTGTGAAGAAAATTGGAAGAAACTGCCCAAAAATAGGTGTGCCAAGCTTGTAGCATCATACTCAAAAAGACTTGAGGCCATAATTGGTGCCAAAGGTGATTCAACAAAGTATTGAGCAAAGGCTGTAAATACTTATGTGCGTTTTTATATTTTTAATACATTTGCAAAGATTTCATACATACTTTGTCCATACATTGTCATTACGGGGAATTGTTTGTAGAATTTTGAGGAAAATAATTCATTTATTCCATTTTGGAATAAGGCTGTAATATAACAAAATGTGGAAAAAGTGAAGCGCTGTACAGTGTTGCATGATAGCCCAATTACCAGTTAAAGTAGCACAGTGCTAAATATTAAAAATGGCCTGGTCATGAAGGGGGTAAAACCTTCTGAAGCTGAAGTGGTTAAACAAAAGATACTTTATACTTCTCCATTGATGAAAAGATGTTAACGACAAATGAGTGATTTGAGTGCAATCACCAGGGTGGCATGGGTCAGTGCTCAATGATGATAATGATGTGGAAGTCATCATTTGAATGTTGGAACTTTTTCTGTTTTGGAGCTGTTACTGTAAAAGCAGAGGGTGTCAGTTTTTTTTTTGCAGGTCTACTTTTCTAATAACAATACAATAATAACTCCAAATACGTCCTCACCGACGATACACTATAATTTCTCTTTAATGAAAATTTAGCAAGCTGACATCAAAAGCTTTCTCCAAGTGAAAGGCAGCGTTCCATGGGGATGCCAGGGAAATCTATAAAGAGACAGTCCATCTACACGCATGTTTGTTGTTTAGTAATGTATGTTTTTTTTTTTTTTTCTATGAAGTTCTAGTGACTATAAATTATACATTAGATAGGACAAGCCTTTGATTGAATCCTGCCAAGTTCAGGTCAGCGATACTGCTGCTCATGTCCAGGGTTCCGCTGGCGGAATTTGTTCTGCAATCATTACGTGACCATTAATGCATTTAAAAAAACCTTTATAGCTCTGTGCCGGAGTGATATAGGCTGCGCTTGAAGAGGCAGCAGAAAAACTTTCATGGTTTCTGCTGTTCATCTTTAGATCTAGAAAGTAACCAGGAACAAAGGGCATTTTGGCTCTGGCTTTTTTTTTTTTTATGTTGGAGGAGCCACTGATGCCATTCTGTTTGAAGACGTTAAAAAGCAGTTCCAGTGACAAGTGAAATGTTTCAGTGACCAGCTAGTGCTGTCCAGAAAACATACAATGTACACTCACTGACACCCCCATGAAGGGGCAGAGGACTGAACGTGCCAGCTCCCAGGTTGGCTGGGCGTCTGGCGTTTCACTGTGATCATATGAGGAAACAGCATTGCCTTTAAGCTGAACTAATGGCATATATTAAAGCTGAATTAAACGTATCTTTGCTTCTAAGGTCCTGCCCTTCGTCAATATTAGCACAAAGGTCTAGGAAACACAAAATTGCAGTAAAAATACACAAAAGTTGTTGCACCGAGTAAATAGATACCCAACATGTCAAACCTTTAAGAGGAAGTAAACTCCCCTTGTTTGTTTGTACCTATGGGCAAGCCTATAATAAGGCGTACCTATGGGCAAGCCTATAATAAGGCGTACCTATGGGCAAGCTTATAATAAGGCTTACCTATAGGTACTGTAAATATCTCCTAAACTTGCACAGTTTAGGAGATATTTACTGTATACGCCGCCAACTATTCATCGATGCATGCCATGCATGCAGGAATGGCCACCCATACAGTTTCTTCAGAACAGTGTGTCGTGACCGGCGGCTTCTGTGCGCATCTGCGGTAGTGACGTCACAGCAGCTCCAGCCACTCACAGCACTGGAGCACACAAACCAGGAAGAAACACCGGGGAAGATGTCGGCCGTCTCAGCTGTGTGCAGGCGCCGCTGCTGGGGCTTTGTTCTAAGGTAAGTATTTCATAATGAGCTAGTATGCGATGCATACTAGCCTCATTATGCTTTTTTCTTACAGGGGTTTTTTTTTTGGGTGGGGGGGGGGTTTACAACCTCTTTAGTGCGTTTTATTTTCTGCATCAAAAACGCATGAAAGTAGGTTATATGGTTTCCAATGGCATAGTTCACACCAGCGCAGTCAGTTCCAGGGCTTTCCAGTTCCAGAAAAAATAGTAGAATATTTTGCATTTTTCCTGCACTGGACTGTACTAGAACGCATCAAAAACACATCAGAATGCACTGGAACGCATCAAAAATGCATTGGACCCTAGTATAGTGGAAAAAAAAACAGGGAAAAAGGCTCTCTTCTTGCTCGAATCCGCCATCATGGACACAGGCCGTGTGCAGTTGATCAAGCTTGCTCGGGTAAAAAAAGTTCTTGGGAGAACTTGATCCCATGGACAGTGTACGCAGGTCCGTGTTGCGTTCATGAATGACACCAACCACTCCATTATAAGAAATGTAAAGGGCCCTGTTCGTGAGGGAGATGTATTGACCCTGTTGGAATCTCAAGGTGAAGCTAGAAGATTACACTAGCAATGCCTTATAAACGTGTATCAATGGACCTTGCAGCAGCTTTGTATCTTGGTTAAAAATAAAATGTAAGAAATGTAAAAAAAAAAAAACAGGAAAAAAGAAGAAAAAAGGCACCTGAAATTCATCTGGAAACGCATCAAAAACGCACCAGAAACGTACTGGAATGTGTCAAAAACGCGCATGTAGTAACTTATCCAGAATGGATCTGGAGTGCATTTTTATGGTGTGAACCATCCCTTAAAGCATTGCCCATGGATAGTAAAACGTACGTCGTTTGTCACCGTTGCACAAATTTAAAATGTGACATATTTAAATATTTGATATTTATTTACTTGGCATAGCTTCATCTTTTAAAAGATTGTGTATGAAAAACCTACGTGCAAATACCGTTTGACATAAAAAATTGCACAACCCACCAATTTTTTCTCTATGACCTCTGCTTTTAAAAAAATATGTAATGTTTGGGGGTTCTAAGTTGCCATGAGTCTCTTGGCTGCTTCTCTGATTAATGCTCTCCTTGCCTGGCCTGTCAGTTTAGGTGGATGGCCATGTCTTGGTAAGTTTGCAGTTGTGCCATAATCTTTCCATTTTTGGATGATGGATTGAACAGTGCTCCGTGAGATGTTCAAAGTTTGGGATATTTTTATAGAACCTAACCCTGCTTTAAACTTCTTTACAACTTTATCCCTGACCCATCTGGTGTGTTCATTGGCCTTCATGATGCTGTTTAATTCACTAAGGTTCTCTAACAACCTTATGAGGGCTTCAAAGAACAGCTGTATTTATGCTGAGATTAAATTACACACAGATGAACTCTATTTACTAATTAGGTTACTTCTGAAGGCAATTGGTTCCAATAGATCTTAGGGGTATCAGAGTAAGGCCTCATACACACGGACGTTTTTTGACGCCAGCGTTTTCTGGCGTTTTTTGCAGCTCTCCATGTTAGTCAATGGCCCCATAAAAACGTCGGCGTTTTTGAGCTGTAGGTGGCGTCGGCGTTAGTGAGCAGAAAGTAGAACCCATGGCCATCGCGTTCTGAGGCTGTAACGTTTTGACGTTTTTTGACGCCGACGCCACAAAACGCCAACAAACGCCAACGAACGCCAACAAACGCCACCTAATATTGTACCGGCGTTTTCCGGCGTTTTTTGACCCCGACGTTCTTAGGTTGAAAAATAGCAGAGGGATGATTTTTTTTTAAAAAACGCCTATTGACGCCGACGCTCACTAACGCTCAAAAACACCAATGCATAACGCTGAAAAACGTCGACTTTTTTTCCTTGACGTCGGACCCGACGTTTTGTTTATTTTTTTAGATACGCCCGTGTGTATGAGGCCTAAAGGGGGCTGAATACAAATGCACGCCACACTTTTTACATATTTATTTGTAAAAAATTTTGAAAACCGTTTATCATTTTCCTTCCACTTCACAATTATGTGTCACTTTGTGTTGGTCTATCACATAAAATACATTTTCGGTTTTGGTTGTAACATAACAATATGTGGAAAATTTCAAGGGGATATGAGTGCTTTTTCAAGGCACTGTGTGTGCAATAATATGCAAAATTGAATAGTCTATTTACTACAAATTCAGTGAAAAAGTGCTTGATGTGCAATAGTTTTCCAGAGTGCTCAAAGGTGTTTCTTTTAAAAATTGGCCGCTTGTGTCTGGAATACACGATAAGAATATTGGCCGAAAATTTCCGTTCTACGAATGATCAGTTGATATTCTAACCGTTGATGCCCAGCAAGTAATACCCGATATCGATCTCATGAACGAAAAAGACCGATTGAAAAAATGGAAAATTTGTGTCGCATTGTTTGCGAATGACCTATATTCTATGTGTTGGTGTGAAGGTCAGCAGTAAAAAATCCCTTAAACATATCAAGCATGAGCGGAACGCTTTCAACCACCGACCTCTCAGCAGTCGATCGATCGGCCGATTTTCTACCTGTGTATTTCTGCAAAGTTTTTTGATCACTGACCGCTGTTTCGTTGGTCGGCGGTCTAGCGATCGGCCGATTTTCTAACCGTGTATTCCTGCTATTACTCCACAATGTGCATCCTGAAATACAGGGATTAAACAAACCTGCAATCCATCCAACTATGCATAACATAAATGCCACATATGCACCCTGGAATGTTTACTCCTTATGAACAAACGGCATGAATTAACTCTGTCTTCCTTAGGCCCCTTTCACACGGGCGGATCGTTTGGGTCCACCTGTCAGTTTTTCAGGCGGACCCAAACAGACGCTCCATTGCTCTCTATGGAGCAACGGATGTCAGCGGTAACATGTCCGCTGACACCCGATCCGCTCCGATCCGCCAAAAACGGACGGATGGAAACCCTATTTTCCATCCGTATGGCGGATCGGATCGGATGAACACGGACAGACGGTCCATGTTCATCCAATTGTCCATAGAGGAGAATGGAGCTGTGACAGGACAGCCTCTGCACGGAGTGGATCCCCGTCAAAACGGGCTCCGCTAGTGTGAAAGGGGCCTTAAAGTGATTGTAAAAGCTCGGTTTTTTTTGTTTTTTTTTTTTTAAATAAACTGTTATACTTACCTTCTCTGTGCAGTTGGATTTGCACAGAGCAGCTCGGATCCTCCTCTTCTCGGGTCCCTCTTCGCTGCTCTTCACCCATCCTCCTGTCGAGTGCCCCCTCAGCCAGCAGTTTGCCAGCAGCCATTCAGACACGGAGCCCCAACCCAGCTCCGCCCTATCTCTCCCCTGATTGGCTGACTGACTTTGACAGCCGCAAGAGCCAATGAACACTGCTGCTGCTGTGTCTCAGCCCATCAGGCGGAGTGTCCTGGACATTGCTGGAGATAGATGGGACTCAGGTAAGTAATTGGGGGTGCTGGGGAGGCTTTTACATACAGAAGGTTTTTTATCTGAATGCATTAAGATAAAAAAAACTTCTGCCTTTACAACTCCTTTAACCACTTGCCGACCGTGTAACGCAGTTACACGGCCGCAAGTGGCACTCATTGTTCTGGGAGGATGTGTTATAACGTCCTCCCAGAATCGCGCCCCCCGGGGGCGCGCACCTGGAAGCATCCGTGACCGCCGGGTCTGTGAGACCCGGCGCATCACGGATCACGGTAAATGGCTGCTTGGAGCGGCCGTTTACCACGTGATCACTCGGTCAAATGACGGAGCATCACATGTAAACAAGCCGGCGGAAGTGCCGGCTTGTCTCTCCCCTCTCCGCACCGATCGGTGCAGTGTGACGGGAGAGGGGGGAGAGAGGAGATGCAGCGGTGCTGTGGGCAGGATCTGAAGTGCCCACAGCACCGCTATGTGCCAGGCAGGGACCCCTCATCACCCATGCACCCTCAGCAATGCCCACCCATCCGTCACCCATACATACATGCCCACCCATCCGTCACCCATACATACATGCCCACTCATCCGTCACCCATACATCCATGCCCATGCATCCGTGCTCACCTATCCGTCACCCATGCATCCGTGCTCACCCATCCGTGTCCACCCATCCGTCACCCATGCATCCGTGCTCACCCATCCGTATCCACCCATCCATCACCCATGCTCACCCATCCGTGTCCACCCATCCGTCACCCATGCTCACCCATCCGTCACGCATACATCCGTGCTCACCCATCCGTCACCCATGCGTCCGTGCTCACTCATCTGTCACCCATGCATCTGTGCTCACCCATCCTTCACCCATGCGTCCGTGCTCACTCATCTGTCACCCATGCGTCTGTGCTCACCCATCCATGCTCACCCATCTGTCACCCATGCATCTGTGCTCACCCATCCATCACCCATGCATCTGTGCTCACCCATCCGTCACCCATGCGTCCGTGCTCACCCATCCGTACTCACTCATCCATCACCCATGCATCCGTGCTCGCCCATCCATGCTCACCCATCCATGCTCACCCATTTCTCACCCATGCATCTGTGCTTACCCATCCGTCACCCATGCATCTGTGCTCACCCATCCGTCACCTATACGTCCGTGCTCACCCATCCGTACTCACTCATCTGTCACCCATGCATCCGTGCTCGCCCATCCGTGATCACCCATCCATGCTCACCCATCTGTCACCCATGCATCTATGCTCACCCATCCTTCACCCATGCATCCGTGCTCACCCATCCGTCACCCATGCGTCCGTGCTCACCCATCCGTGCTCACTCATCCGTCACCCATGCATCCATGCCCACCCATCCATGCTCACCCATCCATACTCACCCATCCGTCACCCATGCATCCATGCTCACTCATCCGTGCTCACTCATCTGTAACCCATGCATCCGTGCTCACCCATCCTGCTCACTCATCTGTCACCCATGCATCCGTGCTCACCCATCCATGCTCACTCATCCATCACCCATGCATCCATGCTCACCCATCCAGCCATGCTCACCCATGCATCCATGCTCACCAATCCAATCGTGCTCACCCATGCAGCCTCATCCGTGCTCACCCATCCAGCCTCATCCGTGTTCACCCATGCATCCGTGTTCACCCATGCATCCATGCTCACCCATCCATCCGTGCTCACCCTTGCATCAGTGCTCACCCATCCATCCGTGCTCACCCATGCATTCGTGCTCACCCATGCATCCATGCTCAGCCATGCATCCGTGCTCTGCCATCCATCTGTGCTCACCCATGCATGCATGCTCACCAATGCATCTGTGCTCCGCCATCCATCTATGCTCACCCATGCATCTGTGCTCACCAATTCAGTCATGCTCACCCATGCAGCCTCATCCATGCTCACCAATCCAGCCGTGCTCACCCATCCAGCCTCACCCGTGTTCACCCATGCATCTATGCTCCGCCATCCATTCGTGCTCACCCATCCATCCGTGCTCAGCCATCCATCTGTACTCACCCATGAATGCGTGCTCACCAATGCATGCATGCTCACCCATCCATCCGTGCTCAGTCATCCCCATCTATGGCTTATTCACTCCCATTCGTGCTCATTTATGCCTCATTCATGCTCATCCAAACCACATCAGTTCTCATCCATGACGCATCCTTGCCACTACAGCACCCATCAGTGCCACTACAGCGCCCATCAGTGCCACTACAGCGCCCATTAGTGCCACCACAGTGCCTCACAATAATGTAATAGGTAGTCAAATTACATTTGAAATGTATGCCCCTAGAATGCCTGATGGTGCACCCTGCATGTTGGGCCTCTGTATGTGGCCAGGCTGTTTAAAGGTGTCACACATGTGGTATCGCAATACTCGGGAGGAGTAGTAGAATATATTTTAGGGTGAAATTTTTGCTGGGTACATGCTGTGTGTTAGAAATATTGTATAAATGGACAACCTTGTGCATTTTCATTTTCTTTCTACATTTTCCAAAAACTTGTTGAAAAAATGAACCATTCAAAAGACTCATTATGCCTCATAGAATATACGTTGGGGTGTTTACTTTCCAAAATGGGGTAATTGTTTGGGCGTTTTCATTGCCCTGGTGCTCCAGGACCTTCAAAAGTGCAAGAGGTAGTCAGGAAATTATATGCATAATTTATGTCCTTAGAACGCCTGATGGTGCTCCCTGCATATTGGGCCTCTGTATGTGGCCAGGCTGTGTAAAAGTGTCACACATGTGGTATCACCATACTCGGGAGGAGTAGCAGAATATATTTTAGGGTGTCCTTTTTGCTATGTACATGCTGCGTGTTAGAAATATTGTATAAATGGACAACCTTGTGTAAAAAAAATGCGTTTTCATTTTCTTTCCACATTTTCCAAAACCTTGTTAAAAAATGAGCCATTCAAAAGACTCATTATGCCTCATAGAATATACGTTGGGGTGTTTACTTTCCAAAATGGGGTAATTTTTTGGGTGATTCCAATGCCCTGGTGCTCCAGGACCTTAAAAAGTGCAAGAGGTAGTCAGGAAATGATATGTGTAAGTTATGTCCTTAGAACGCCTGATGGTGCTCCCTGCATATTGGGCCTCTGTATGTGGCCAGGCTGTGTAAATGTGTCACACATGTGGTATCACCATACTCGGGAAGACTTTTAGAATATATTTTAGGGTGTCATTTTTGCTATGTACATGCTGTGTGTTAGAAGTATTGTATAATTGGACATTCTTGTGTAAAAAAAAGAACGTGTTTTAATTTTCTTTCCACATTTTCCAAAAACTTGTGGAAAAAATGAACCGTTCAAAAGACTCATTGTGCCTCATAGAATATACGTTGGGGTGTTTAATTTCCAAAATGGGGTCATTTTTTGGGCGTTTCCATTGCCCTGGTGCTCCCAGACCTTCAAAAGTGCAAGAGGTAGTGAGGATTACATGTGTAATTTATGTCCTAAGAACGCCTGATGGTGCTCCCTGCATGTTAGGCCTCTGTATGTGGCCAGGCTGTGTAAAAGTCTCACACATGTGGTATCCCCATACTCAGGAGGAGTAGCAGAATGTGTTTTGGGGTGTAATTGGTGGTATGTATATGCTGGGTGTGAGAAATAATCTGTAAATATGACAATTTTGTGGGAAAAAAATGAAAAAAAAAATCTTCATTTTGCAAAGAATTGTGGGAAAAAAATGACAACTTCAAAAAACTTGCCATGCCTCTTACTAAATACTTTAGTATGTCTACTTTCCAAAAAGGGGTCATTTGGGGGGTATTTGTACTTTTCTGTCTTGTTAGGACCTCAAGAAATGAGATAGGCCATCAGGTGTGATTAATTTTCAGTGATTGGCACCATAGCTTGTAGACTCTATAACTTTCACAAAGACCAAATAATATACACTATTTTGGGTTATTTTTACCAAAGATATATAGCAGTATACATTTTGGCCAAAATTTATGAAGACAAATTACTAATTTGCAAAATGTTATAACAGAAAAAAGAAAAATGCATTTTTTTACAAAATTTTCGGTCTTTTTCCATTTATTGCTCAAAATATAAACACCCCAATGGTGATTAAATACCACCAAAAGAAAGCTCTATTTGTTTGAAAAAAAGGACAACAATTTCATATGGATACAGTGTAGTATGACTGAGTAATTGTCATTCAAAATGTGAGAGCACTGAAAGCTGAAAATTGGTCTGGTTAGGAAGGGGGTTTAAGTGCCCAGTGGTCAAGTGGTAAAATGAGAGAAAGGCTGCACAGTGTTTGAGCTTTGGTGTGCACAACCTAATGCAATAGTCTGCACACACCTATGCTGCTTCTAATATAGATCTGTGAGGTCACTGTCTTCTTTGGGCCCATTCAAGGTTTATCCTGCGCTGAGCCCTGATGAAGAGGAAATGGTGTCGTCCCTGAAACTTGTTGGCTGTTTTTATATAGCTTATTTACCAACTGTTAAAAACGTCTTAGACTTTTTATCCAGTTTTGGTCTGAGGCTCCTTTCTGTATTCCTAGGATTAAAGGGGTTTGTATTGTTGTCCCAGTCAAAGATACCCCCCCCCCCACTTACTGTCCCAGTAATACAAATTATAATTATTAGAATTAAATACGTTTTTAAAATCAAAGTCATTGATGAGATGGCCAAAAGGCCTGTGCTGTGCAACAAAGCTGTGCAAATCCCAGGACTGAATAAACACACCAATTATTTGGTAGGTAAAGCAATGCTTATATCTGTATTTCACCTATATGTTTAGCTGTTTGCCCAGATTTAAGCTTTAGATGTCTATAATTTTATTTATAAAAGTCTTATAGATACTTACTCTTGCTCACAAAGAGATAAGGAGATGGTCCCAAGAAAGAAAATGAGTAACAGGGATTTCTTCAAGGTGAACATCTTTGGACTCTGTGGATAATTGTGATTCATGGAAAGAAGAAGAACATCTAAGATTGCAGGCAAAGATATCACCTTAACACCACAGATATGTCTTTTGTACTCTAACATACCTAACATCCCACCAGTATTTAATAGATTAATCCATACATTATGTAGTGCAATTCAAGGGATGATTGCTTTTAACTGGAGATCTACGTCTCTACCATGGTCCCAAGTATTGTCTAGAATGGAGCTCATCAAAATAACCAAACTTATACACTATACACTCATTCACAATTTAAAAACCTTCCACAAAAAATGGAATTATTGGGACAATTCCTAGGTAGACGAACAGTGGGAACTCATACCTACAGCTTCATTTATTCTCAATATTCCAGTCTGCATTTCATGTCATATACACTTTTGCCGAGTCAAAATTTAATGTCTATTCCATACCATGTATTGTAAGCATTTACTATTCGGTATATAAAGTCTGTATGATCATCTGACCTTCTAATTAAAATATCATTTGTAAACAAAAAAAACCTCAAAAATAGCATGAGGCATGTGGTGACATCTTTGGAGACCCTGTGAAAGTGTGTCCTTTTTCTATGTAGTGCTGTTCCCTACGCTAATACTAAACTAATGAATGGTAGCGCTCGAAACAGTCACCGATGCAGAGACCAGGCTGGCCCAAACAGGTGGGGCAATAATATCGGGTGTCACGCCTGTATCCGTGTCGTCAGCAGACACGACATCTTTTTTGGGGGTATCGTTGGGTAGGGGTACCAGGGATGGCATGTGGATAATGCCGTCCATGCAGCCGGCTCACTGCATGTGGATTGGGAACTTGGGGTGCAGAGCCATCTGGATACAGAAGGGCTCTGATGATCTCTTCCTGGAATTGCAGGAGAGGTCCAGTCCGTCCTGACGCTTTGTATAGCACAAAAGCGTTCAGCAAAGCCAATTGAAAGAAGTAAATAGACACTTTTTTGTACCAGCGTCTGGATTTACGGGCAATTAAGTAGGGTGCCAATAACTGGTCATTGAGGTCCACCCCTCCCATATTAAGGTTATATTGGTGGACAGAGAGGGGTTTCTCCACAACACTAGTCGCCCTTCTAATTTGGACAGCCGTGTCTGCACGAAGGGAGGAAAGAATGAAAACATCCTTTGTATCCCTCCACTTCATCGTGAACAAATTACCACATCTCAAGCAGGCTCTCTTCCCCCGCTTAAGTCAGGAATCTACCAGCCGTTGGGGGAAGCCCCGGCGATTAGGTCGCATGGTGCCACATGCGCCAATTTGGTGATCAAGTAAGTGACTAAAAAGTGGCACGCTTGTGTTGTAATTGTCCATGTACAATTGGTACCCCTTTCCGAATAAGGGTGACACCAAGCTCAACACAAATTTGCCAGCACTCCCCATGTAGTCTGGGCATCCTTCCGGCTCTATGCGGCTATCTAGGCCCTCATAAACCATAAAACTAAATGTATAGCCTGTGGCCCTGTCACAGAGCTTATACAACTTGACCCTGTATCTGGCACGCTTGTTGGGAACATACTGTTTGAAAACAAGATGGCCAGCAAATTTAATCAGGGACTCGTCTACGCACACAACTTGGTTGGGAATAAAATGTGCTGCAAACGTCTGGTTGAAGTGGTTTATGAGGGACCGAATTTTGTAGAGCCGGTCAAATTCAGGGTCTCCATATGGGCGATCGAGTCAATTGTCACTGAAGTGCATGAACCGCAGAATCTGCTCGTATTGTGTCCTGGCCATGGAAGCAGAGTAGACATACATGTGATGAATTGAGTCACTGGACCAATATAACCACAATTCAGGTAGTTGATGTATGCCCATGTTGAGGGTGAGGCTCAAAAAGGTCTTAAATTCGGAAACCGTAATTGGTTTCCAATTTCTGGCAAGGGACAAATGGGGATTAGCGGCGATGTATTGACCAGAGTATAAATTACTTTGGTCCACAATAGATATAGAGATCTTCGGTAAAATACAGCGAAAAAAATCAATGGCCCTAAAATCAACTGTATTCACCTGAATTCCGGGTTGGGCAGTGAATGGGGGAAGTACGGGGGCTGCATCAGTGGTGGGTTGCCAATCAGGGTTTGCAAGCGTGTCAGGAAGGGCACTATGGGCTCTGCGGACCTGTGTTCTTCGTCTTTGTGGTTGCGGGGCATTACTCGTGTTAGCCACACCAGCTTGAACTGCACTTATGGGACTCGCCACATCACCAAGTGTTACTGCAGTGCTGGTTGTATGACCAGGATGTACTAGGCCGCTGGTGCTTGCCAGGTCACCAGAAGGGGTAGCGGCACTAGTACTGGGTCTCTGCTCCATACGAGAGCCCTGCGGTTCTTGCACCTCAGCGACAGCTAAACGAGATCTGGTACACCTGACCTTAGCAGGGACCACCCAATTGTCAGAGCTATCTGTCATGGAGCCGCTGTTGAATATCAACTCGATTGATGAGTCTGAATCTGACAGTGAGTCTTCCCCATTGCTCTCATCTGTCATACTTACAATCACGTAGGCCTCTTCACCAGTGTACCTCGGATTAGACATGGCCTCTAAATTTATAGGTACACAAGTGAGACTCACAGGCAAAAAAGTGCACCTGGTTGTCAGAGCCTGTGTCAAGTCACAACCAAATTCACTGTCAGAATTCGCAGGAATCGGGCGTGATCTCTGCGAAGGCTGCAGATATGTGTTCTGTGAGTGGTAAGTGTCAGCGATCTATTGATCCTGCACTTGGGTGGGGTGGGCTGGACTGGGCTGGGCAGAGAGGCTAAACGCAGGTGTTAGCAGATATCTGGACTGATCCCGCTAACGCTGCATTTTTTAGAACACTAAATCTAAGGGGGACGCTAATATAGACCTGATCAGATCGCAGATATTGATCTGATCAGATATTACAATAATATCTAACACCTACCTAATGTGTATGTGCGTGTCAGAGTACCTAACTAACTGGCCCTGCCTGGTATTTACGCTGACCCTAACGCACGCTAAAATCTAACTGGGCTCAACACCAGGCGATCGGGGGTTAAAACCTATAAAAGGTATATAAAATAATATACAGCAGGTAATCTGATGGGGAAAAAAACTATCTAGCTAGCTAGCGTCACCCGTGACACTTATACGGTGATCACAGGTGACGGGGGCAATCTAGGGGTTAAAACTTTTATTGGGGGGGGAGGGGGGTATTTACACCTGACTAGGCCTAATACTATCTACCCTAACACTGATTTAATGTCACAAGGGTCACAAGTACAGCGATCGGTAAAAATCAGATCACTGCACTATATGACACTGTGACAGGGGGGGACAGGGAGTAAAGGGGTTAACTGGGGGGGGCGACCAAAGGGTTAAATGTGCCCTCGTGTCAGTGTGCTGTTGGTGCAACTCATGTTTTTAGATGTCTCTCTCTTCTCTCTGCAACAGAAAAGAAAGCAGAGAGGGGAGATGACATTACTGTTTACATTTCACAGGTAGGGGAAGAAATCCTATTCGCCGGACGACCAACATGAATAGACCAAAATCCATTGGTCTATTCATGTTGACTGAACGGTCTGGCAACGAATGGGACCACCGCGATCGTGCTGGAGGGTGCGTGCGCGCGCCCCCCTAGCTGTGCACGTGATCGCCGCCTATTTACGGCGATTCGCGCACAGCAACCAGACTGCCGCCGTGAAAACACGGCAATCGATCGGGAAGTGGATATACTGCACTTTGTATGCAGAGCGGGAGGGTGCGAATGGGGCATCTTACCATCTGATGGATATTGGACACATACCTATCTGGAACACATAAGACGTCCCTTTTTGCTGACTCTTTTCCCTCTGCTGCAGAAGGATATATTCATGAATACAGCAATTTATCCTTCACTTACCAATTAATTCCATTGATAAGCAGCCCTTTGGGAACTCCTTGGGACACCCAGGGAGGGATGAGGTTTCCCATGGTCCTTACCACCCAAAAAACCTTTCTCCCCTCATCTAGGCTTCCTCTTATCCTTTACCACTGCAGCACATGGTATACACCCGAATATATATCTGAAGGTAAAACATACAAGTCTCTCCCTTACTATCTATCACTGAAGAAAGGTATCCACCTGAAATACTTTGGGAGACTCCAGTTTACATGTTATCATCACATACTTCAATGTAAATGCACTAAAACCATGGGGGTCAATTCTCTTATGATATTGTCTGTCTCTACATGTTTTTAGCCAATTTGTAATAAAATGTTATATTTTTTTATATACTACAGTGTTATGCTTGCCTAAAAAGTCCCTTTATTTGGGGGGGGGGGGGGGGTTATACCTTTGTGTTGTTTTTTTCCAGTGCACAAGCAAATCAAAACCAAAAAACCAAAAAATATAAACTAACACCCTACATTAGTGTGTGATTTTTGGAACTCCACGCCATAATATTATTGAATACTTACATACCATTGCAAGCATTTGAAGAGTAAATATTATGGAATCACCCAAACTGATGTGCATTGGTAATTGGTGTTCGCCTATTTTCAGCATATGCTGCTGAGTGCAATTCAAGCTTTTAAATAGTTAAATGGGGATGCCTCTTGCCTAACCTGGGCTGCCCACTCTAGTCCTTTGTTTCCTTACTTTCAAACCGCCTAGTAATTACATGTATTTTTTACTCACAATTTCGTTTCTCTCACTGCTGGACTTTTCCATTTTAGGTGAGGGCATCTGAAGCCCATTCGTAGTCTCCTGGCATCTCTTCCTGAAAGAAGTGCATGTTGGGTAACCATCATGCACTCTTCGATCTCGGTCCGCCTTAAATCGCGTCATTTCCTGTCTGGAAATAACACGATTTTACAGTACAGGGAAGCCCAGTGACTCCTGGGAAATGATGAGTTACATCTCTCAGGAGGCCAGGGGAATCAGGAAGTGAGGAGAAGAATCTAGGACCAAAAAAGGGGCAGATTACAGAGACCACCTAGGAACAAGCGACTTAGGGTGAGTATAAAAATTTTTTTTCCTTCAAAGGTAAGTCTATATAGGCAAAGGACTTGAATCATGTAAAAAAAAATTCTGGCTGGAACTCCGCTTTAACTAATGCATTACAATTTAGTTACACCCATTTGATTTTAGACGACTAAAATGAGTTTTAGTCAACTAAAATGTATTGGAGATTTGGTCGACTAAATATGATTAAAACAATTGAAGACTAAAATGGGACTAAAACTAAAATGCCATTTTAGTCCTAAAGCCGGGTTCACACTGGAGCGGTGCGACTTGCAGGGCAAAGCAAGTCGCCCCGCTCGAGGCGACCTCAGCGCGGCTTGCAAGGAGACTTCTTTTCATAGAAGTCAATGCAAGTCGCGCTAAGGTTGCCCCGAAAATAGTGCAGGAACCTTTTTCTAAGTCGGAGCGACCTGAGTCGCTCCTATTAGAATGGTTCCATTGCACTGCATGGGGACAACTTGTCAGGCGACTTGAGTCGCCTGACAAGTCACCTCAGTGTGAACCAGCTCTAAGACTAATACTAAATCAAAATTTGCTGCCAAAATTAACACTGGCTTAGAGAGAATGAGAATGAGACTTGTGAGATTATGTGAAAATAA
>BLSH010460354.1:225493-257983 GCA_018402905.1 Glandirana rugosa | reverse complement strand
CTTTTTCTTACCCCTCTCACCCCCTACATGCTCCCTCCAAATGCATGGGAAGAATCGTTCTGCAGCTGGTGACCATACAAACCGAGCAATACTTCAACCTCATACCAAGATGGACAAGAAATTCAACCTGACCAACATCAGCCCTCATTCTCTGGTTCACGTGAGTAAAACTAGCTTACATGTCAACTCACACTATGGCGATTAACTTTCTCTCCATAAACGTAAAAAGACTCAACCACCCCACCAAGCGAGGTTCCTTATGGAGACTGGCCAAGCAGAATAATAGCGACATAGTCTGCGCCAAAGAGACGCACCTCATTGCAAAACACACCAACCTATGCCGAAACATAAATTTCCCTCACATATATTGGTCCTCAGACCAAACCTCCAAAAAACGAGGAGTCATGATCGCAATAAACAGAAAGGTCAGATTTGATTACCTAAACCACATAACGGATTCTAGCGGCAGATACATTATACTGCAAGGGACTATAAACTCAGCCATGTATACGATAGCGTGCATTTACGCACCAAACGCGCACCAAATCAGATTCCTAAATAATCTGATGAAGAAGATAATCAACCTCAAAAGAGGCTCCCTGATTCTCTGCGGGGACTTTAACATTGTACCTGATCAAGCTATGGACTCTTCCAACTCCACCTCAAGGAAAAAATCACCTATGTTAGATTTGATGAAATATCAAGGTTTGCACGATGTGTGGCGATGCCTACACACAACTGAAAGAGATTTCACATTCCATTCCCCCCCACACAACTCTTATTCAAGAATCGACTATTTCCTAGTGGACAAATGGGCCCTCCAAAAAATCCCCACGGCAGACATAGAAACAATTACATGGTCAGACCATGCCCCTGTAAAAATTCAACTTCTAACAAACTCCAACCGAAATCCTACCAGAATGTGGAGGGCAAACCCATACATTGTGCAAACCTCACCCTATTCAGACCACATTAGAAACCAATTAGAGGAATATTTTCACTTAAATGAAGGTTCTGTTTCATCATCAGCAACACTGTGGCTGGTGCATAAGGCCCATATTAGAGGCATCATGCTCCAACAAAACAGTAGAGCCAAAAGAAGGAGGACGCAGCGTCTAGACGAAATAACAAAAGAAATTTCCCAACTAGATAACCAAAACAAGCTAGCCCCCTCCCCAGTCCTGAATTCACAACTCACTGCCAAACGCCAAGAATTAAGGAACCTATTACTAGAAGCCCATGAAAACTCATATCGTAAATTAAAAGCCACCATGTATGCAACATCGAATAAGGCAGGGAAAATCATGGCAAATAAAATCAGAGGCCAAAGGACCAAAAATCGAATCCATCATTTGTTCCATCACAGCTCCAAACAAAAACTAGTCAATCCACAAGAAATAGCCAACGCATTTAGCGATTATTACAGTTCCCTATACAACATTAAACTAGACCCCAACACCCCCCAGCCTGACCAAGGGAAAATAAGCAAATTCTTATATAAAGTTAACCTACCCACTCTATCCATTTCCCAACTGGAAGAACTAAATTCCCCATTTACTGTCCAAGAAATTGAACAAACAATTAATAACATAACTCCCAACAAAGCCCCAGGCCCAGACGGCCTACCAGGAGACTATTATAAAAAGTATTCCACCATACTAAGCCCCCATCTTTGTAATGTATTCAATGACGCTGCCTCCTCCTCTAGTTTTCCCCCGGAAATGTTATCAGCTGTGATCATTGCACTCCGGAAACCAGGGAAAACTCCGGATACCCCCAGAACTTTAGGCCAATCTCACTCTTAAATTCGGACATTAAACTTTTTGCCAAATTATTAGCTAACAGAATAGCCAAATTTCTACCTAACATGATTAACATGGACCAAACAGGCTTCGTGAAAGGCAGACAGTCCACGGACGCTACCAGAAGACTGATAAACCTAATACACGAAGCAAACACCACAAGAACGCCTTCTCTGCTCCTCTCTCTGGATGCAGAGAAGGCGTTCGACAGAGTCCATTGGGGGTACATGAAGGCAGTTTTAACCAGATTTGGCGATAATGTTTAGATCTGGTCTAAGAATACTCTCGTAGGCAAATCCTCTCCCCGGGGTGACAGCATGGTCCCATCGGGGCACCCAGGGGAGACGAGCCTCCACCAAGGTAACTGAGAGCAAACCAGATAGTGGAGTATGGAGTATGAGTTACTCCTCCCTACATTAATGTACTCACTTATTATGAAGTATACTCAATAATAATGCATTACCTCTCTTACACTTATGTGTGTTTATATCGAGTACTATCCCGGTATTGTTTCCACTTCTTTGGCTCAATACCAACCCAATTTTAAGTTTTGACCCTTGCTATCCTCACGCTCATATGTTATGCCTGCACTAGTTCGAGCCAGGGAATGCCCAGCGGCTCTGTTTTATATCCTTTTATACAATTTCAAATATAAATGATTTAAATAGAAAATGAGGTAAAAAAGGACCATTTATAATCATTCTCATCCTTGTCTTTACGGTTTTTGGTGTCGAATAGAGTGAGTCTCTCTGTAGTCAGAGCATTGTTAATTTCTCTGTTAACCTCATCGGGATCATAACCTCTCTCGATAAATCTTTCCTTTAGGATCTCAGCCTGTGAAATGTAGTCTTCAGTATTTGTGCAATTACGATGTATTCTCAGGAATTGGCTACGGGAGACAGACTTCAACCAAGCGTCATGGTGACAGCTGTCCCTAGGGATGTAGCCATTCCTGTCAGTCGGTTTAAAATAGGTCTTCATGTTGATGCTGTTATTGTAAATGCTGATTATCAAATCCAGGAAGTGGATACTGGTGTCGCTGCTCTCGTACGTGAGCGAGATGCCTCTATCGTTCTGATTTAAGATGTTAAAGAATCGGTCTAGTTCATTTGAAGATCCGTTCCAGAGGATGAGTACATCGTCGATGTATCTGGCCCATAATATTAACTGTGGCTGTTAGAGGGCATATACCACATCTTCCTCCCATTTAGCCATAAATAAATTAGCTAGGCTGGGGGCAAATTTAGCCCCCATGGCCACACCTTTGATTTGTTTGTAAAATTTGTTACCAAACCAGAAATAGTTATGCGTGGCCGCAAACTCTAAAAGTTCCATGATAAAGTTTTTCTGGGGGTCAGGAAGGGTGGGGTCAGCAGCGAGGAAGTGGGAAACTGCCTCGATCCCCAAATCATGTGGTATGTTGGTATACAATGAGGCAACATCCGCGGTGGCCAGCAGACAGTGGGTATGTATTTGAGTGCGACTAAGAAGGTTTATGACGTCTTTGGTATCCTGTAGATATGAGGGAGTCCTCTTAACTAAAGGTTGGAGAAAATAATTTACATATTTTCCTACTCGGGAGGTAATGGAGTCGATCCCACTAACTATGGGTCTCCCGGGTGGGTTGGAAATGTCTTTATGAATTTTCGGAAGATAATAAAAAGTTGGTATCCGTGGAGCCTTAGGGATTAAAAAAGCTTTCTCCTTCTTGTTTAAAATGTTGTTGTTAAAACCGGTTTCAATGAGGGGTTTGAGTTCCTTTTTATATTTAGACGTAGGATAATTCGGCAGAATGCTATATGTCTGTTGGTTGCTAAGAATATGATCCATCTCCTTTAGATAGTCAGTCTTGTCTAGCACGACAATCCCCCCACCCTTGTCGGCTGGGCGTATGATAAGATCCTTTTTTTCACAAAGGGTCTTAAGGCCATCTTTGAATGCTCTGTCTTGAGATTTTTTTTAATGTTAAGATTTTCCAGATCTTTGAGGACAAGATCTTTGAAGATCTTGATTTCTGGGGCTGTCTGCCCTGATGGGTTGAACAGTGAAGGGTTAGCTAAATTTGTGTGTATATTGTTGGAGCTGGTAATATCTCTTGAGGGTCTCGTATTGGTATTAGAGGCGATATAGCGCTGTATGTTGATCTTCCGTATATACTTCTGTACGTCAATGAACGTATGGAATTTATTCAAGGTTTTGGGTGAAGCATATTTTAGGCCTTTATTAAGAACATACTTCTCATTACGGGTTAAATCGGTTTTACTGAGGTTAAATATTCCTGATTCCCTCAGTTCCTCTTCCGTTTTTTCGGGTCTCCTCTTCCCACCTCCGGTTCCTCGCCTGGTCCGGGTCTTCCTCGCCATTCGTAATCGGCCCTGTGAAAAACCTGATCCCGAGGTGTCCGGGAGGGATCCTGGTTGTAAATATGTGACGAGCGGTCATAGTCCCAACGGTTGCTATATGTTCCTGTATAGTTCGTAGAGGATGAATTCCTCCTTCTCAGGGGGGAAAAACGGTTTGAGGTGGAAGGGGGGGTCTGTAAGGTCCGGGGGAATGGTGGTAATTTCCATCCTGAGGTTGGATGTTGTTCGACTACGTGGGATAATGATTATACTCATACTCCTCCGAGTAATGTTGTACCCTAGGGGCTCTGGGGCGACCCCTGCTGTTGGATCTCCCTCTCCCTCTGTGTGGGGGATTTCTGTAGGGACCCCAGGGCTGTGGGGGTCTAAATCTCAGCTGTTTCTTCTCATGGGGTGCTGGGTTATTTGTTGGTATATGATCCCTAGGTGGGTCCAGAGTTCTTCTAATGTTGGAAGTGTCTATCAGTATAGAGGGAGGGTCAGAAATGTCATGGTGTTCCTCCGTTGCTGTATCGTTAATCTTTTTCTGCCATTTGAAAACCTGACCTGTTTTATAGTCCTCAATATCTCTCGCATACTTTTTCTGTTTTTTTGACTTTTGTTCTCTTTCCTCCTTCTCTAAATGTGATAATAGATTTGAGGAAAGTGAGTTATATTCAGTTGAATTCTTATATGGTAATAATTTCTCTTTGATCTCCTTGATTTCAGTATCTATGGCTGGTATTCTGGCTTGTTTTCTCCCAACCATAAACTGGAGAAGTTTAACCCCTGTATCATTGAAAAAACTATACCAAGTGGAGAGGTCAGTATCACCTTGATTCGGGGAGACCTCCCACCGGAGGCTTCTTGGGATCATTTGCTCACTAATATATTGGTCCAAGAACACAATGACCCATTGGAGATGGAGTTCAGAGACCATGAGGTTTCTCAATCTCATAAAGAGACCTCCAATTTCTGAATTGGGGTTTGAAGCAACAAAGATACCCTCCTTGTTGAGTTTCCTTGAGGCTCTATATTCAAAAATGTCCATGTTTGTATTTGTTTGAATGGCCAAGCTGCAGGTAAATAAAGTTTGTAGGAGATGCTAGTTATAGGGAAGGAGGATTACCGCGCTAGGCCAGCCTAGCGCGGTAATCCTCCTTCCCTATAACTAACCCCAGCAACATAGTCTCAGACTGAGGGGTGCAGTTCACATCCCGCTTCTGGAGATCTCTGTGCCCGTCCTTAGGAATTGATCTAGCCTTTTCCTCTGCATATCATCTGCAAATGGCCAAACGGAGAGAACGAATCAAACCCTCAAGCAGTACCTCCGCTGCTACTCTTCCTACTCTCAGGACGATTGGATTCTCCTTTTACCGGTAGCCGAGTTTGCATACAACAACTCAATTCATGCCGCCACTAAGCAAACTCCATTCTGGGCAAACCTCGGCTACCATCCTACCTTCCTACTTGGCCTGTCAATGGAGAGCACTGTACCTGCTGTACTGGAAGTCACCCAGTTCTTAGAGGAAAACAATAGACTGTTACATGAAACCCTTTCTCAGACTCAGGCTCTCAGTAAGAAAAGTTTCGACAAGGGAAGATGAGGAGAATTGGAACTGCAACCAGGCCAACAGGTCTGGTTATCAACAAAAAACCTGAGGCTGTCCTTCCCCTCCAGAAAAATGGGGCAAAAATACATTGTTCCTTTCCCAGTAAAGAGACAAATCAACAAAGTAGCATTAGAACTGGATCTACCCTCTTCACTCCACATTCACCCCGTCTTCCACGTTAACCTACTTAAGCCAGTGGTCAAGGACCTTGTTAGAGAAGGAAAATTTCTGCCAGTAAAATCTGGCTGTTTCCGTGGTGGCGCGCACGCCTGTCCACGCACACGCACCGGAAACGGTGCCAAATGGTGCTATTTAAACCCAGAGATCCCTGCAACAAGCGCTGCTCGTTCTACAGCGTCCGTGACCTGTGAGCCTCAGCTCCTTATACCTGTTCCTGTGTTTGTTCTGCCTCCTGTTGACCCGGCTTGTCCTGGCCTGCTGTTTTGCTACCTGCACTGACCCCGGCTATCCACGACCATCCGATTGTCTGCTCCCTTGTACCTCTGCTGCCTGCCCGTTAACGAACCTTGCTTGGACTTGACTACCCGCCTGGCTGATCCTTTTGTACCTTCCTGCCTGCCTGTTGCCGACCCAGCCTGCACGACCATCCTTCTATCTGCACGTCTTCTGGAACCTCGCTACATCATCAGTGACCATCCAGCCCTCGTGCCATCCCGCACTCTTGGACCTCTGTCTACTCTACCAGGGGTCCTTGAATCGGGTGTGCAAGAGCGGTTGTTCCCTGCACAAGACAGACTCCACCACCAGGTTTGTGACAGACCTCTTCCATGAGCGCAACACAGCCCCACCAGAACTGGTTTTGGTGGACGGAGAGGAGGAATTTGAGATGAAGACCATCCTCGACTGCAAGAAGAGAAGGGGCATCGTCCAATTTCTGGTAAAGTGGAGAGGCTACAGGCCTGAGGAGAGCTCCTGGGAGCCAGAGAACCACCTGCATGCCAGAGAGCTAATCAGGGCATTTTGGAGAAGACATCTGACCAAGAGGGCCCAGTTGAGCATCCGGAGGCAGTCCCTTGGGGGGGCAATGTAAGGAATCATCCCAGACCATTGGATCACCTATGCGCGGGTGCACGTAGCGTGTGCACGCGCTCATGTGCGCGTGTGTGTGCATCAGAAATGGCGCCAATAGCAGCCATTTCAGCAGACAGCACCAGGAACCAAGTGCTGTCCATTCTACAGCATTCCTGTATCCTGCGACCCAGTGTGTTACTCTGAAGAGACTTCCTGTATCGGTGACCCCGGCTTTCCTTGAACTTTGTTTGCTTTCTGCCTGCCCTGATCCCCGGCCTGTCTACGACTATTCTTTGCCTGCTCCTCTGTACTTCTGCTGCCTGCACGTTGCCGACCCTGCCTGAACCCGACCATCCGGCTGCCTGATCCTTCTGTACCGTACTGCCAGCTTGTTACTGACCCGGCCTGCACCACCATCCTTCTGTGTGCACGAGTTCCAGTGGATTCTCAGCTACCACCAGTGACTAAGTCCAGCCCCTGTGCCCCCCTGTGCTCCAGAACTCCATGTCCCCACTACCAGGGGTCCTCGAACCAGGGCTGTAAGAGAGGTTGTCTCCTGCACAAGTCAAACTCGACCACCAGGTACGTGACAAGACCCTAGGATTTGTGGTATCAAGGAGAGGGATCATTACTGGCTGGCAACCCTTCTTGATCCACATTACAAGGGTAAAATTGCAGAACTCATCCTGCCTGCGCAGAGGGTGCAGAGGATGAGACATCTTCAGAATACCTTGAAGAAAAGTTTGTGCAATGCCTTTCCAGACCCTTGGAAGTTACCATGTCCTGATGCTGGTCCTGGACAACGTGTTTCTGAAGCTTCGGTCGTTCAGAGGCAGAGTGGTGGAGAAGGTGGCTAGCTGAGCGATGCCTTTAAAAAAATGTTTCAGTCCTCAGCACCCAGGTCTGATAGGTTCAAGTAACCATCGATAGCGTCTGCATTATATGGTGCAGAACTATATAAGGGCAAGAGCAGACTTGGAGACCTTTTCAACTGAGCACCCACTTAGCTACTGGGTCTTGAGGATTGACCACTGGCCGGAACTTGCTCAATATGCAATTCAGCTACTGGCCTGTCCTGCATTAAGCATGCTTTCTGAACGGACATTTAGTGCTGCTGGAGGGTTCATAACTGATCAAGCAGTGCGCCTGTCCACAGACTCGGTTGATAGGCTCACATTTATAAAAATGAATCAGTCCGGTATCAGCAGCTATCAAGCCCCTGATGCTGATGCACCTGATTAAATATGCTAAGGATCTGGGATCCCTTGAAGACTGCCACTGCTCCTATTCCTCCTGTCCATAATCTAGAACAATATTTTGCATTTAGGGCACCACCAACACCCAAGGCCCAATTTTTCTGCACCTGGTTTACAGGGGCATGCCATAACAATTTTTAAATCAATTTAAAACAGCAGGGCCCTTTCCTGTGCCCAACAAGAGTAACTGCAAGGGGTTACAGTGTTCTGGCACAGCCAGCACCCAAGGCCCAATTTTTTGCCACCTGTTTGACTGGGTGCATTCACCTGAATTTTTAAACTAATTTACATCAGGCCCTGTTCCTCCATCCAACAAGAGTAACAGCAAGGGGTTACAGTGTTCTGGCACTGCCAGCACCCAAGGGCCAATTTTTCGCCACTTCTTTGACTGGGGGGCTTTCGTCACAATTTTTAAACTAATTTACAACATCAGGCCCGGTTCCTCTGTCCAAAAAGTGTAACTACAAGGGGTTACAGTGTCCCGGCACTACCAGCACCCAAGGCCCAATTTTTCGCCACATGTTTGACTGGGGGCTTTCGTTACAATTTTTAAGCTGATTTACAACATCAGGCCCTGTTCCTCCTTCCAACCAGAGTAACTGCTAGGGGTTAAAGTGTTCTGGCACCGCCAACACTCAAGGCCCAAGTTTTCACCACCCTTTTGACTGGGGGCTTTTGTCACAATTTTTACACTAATAAACATCAAGCCCTGTTCCTCCATCCAACAAGAGTAACTGCAAGGGGTTACAGAGTTCTGGTACCGCCAGCACCCAAGGTGCTAGGGTAGGTTAGTAGTAGGTCCAGGTAGGTGTAAATACCCCCTTGCCCCCCCAATTAAGTTTTTTACACCTTCATTGCCCCCTGTCATCTGTGATCACTGTATAAGTGTCACAGGTGACGCTAGCTAGCTAGATATTTTTTTTTCCCCATCAGATTACCCGCCATATATTTTATATACCTTTTATAGGTTTAAACCCCCGATCACCTGGCGGTGACCCCAGTTAGGTTTTAGTGTGCGTTAGGGTCAGCCTAAACACCAGGCAGGGCCAGTTATTTAGGTACTCTGACACGCATACACACACATTAGATAGGTGTTAGATACTATTGTAGTATCTGATCAGATCAATATCTGTGATCTGATCAGATATATATTAGTGTCCCCACTAGATTAGTGTTCTAAAAAATGCAGCGTTAGTGGGATCAGCCCAGATACCTGCTAGCACCTGTGTTTAGCCCCTCCGCCCAGCCCTGCCCAGCCCACTCAAGTGCAGGATCAATAGATCGCTGACACTTACCAAACACAGAACACATATCTGCAGCATTCGCAGAGATCACACCCGATCCCTGAGAAATCTGACAGTGAATTTGGTAGCATTTGAAACAGGCTCTGACAACCAGGTGCGCTTTTTTGCCTGTGAGTCACGCTAGCATATGTATAAAATTTAGAAATTCCAAAATGTCCAATCCCACATACACTAACGAAGAGGCCTACACTGTGCTGAGTATGACAGATGGGAGCAATGAGGAAGCTCCACTGTCAGAATGAGGCTTAGCATATGAAATGGTAGACAGCAGTGGCACCCTGTCAGATAGCTCTGATGATGGAGTTGTGGTCCCTGCTAGAGTCAGGCGCACCAGATCCCGTTCTGCTGTCGCTGAGGTGCATGAGCCACAGGGCTCTCGTATGGAGCAGAGAGCCAGTACTAGCGCCACTACTCCTTCTGGTGAATTGGAAAGCACCAGAGGCCTAGTACCCCTGGACGTAGACGAACCAGCACTGCAGTATCACGTGGTGACATGGTGAGTCCCATAAGTGCAGTTCAAGCTGGTGTGGCTAGCACGAGTAATGTCCCACAGCCACAAAGACAAACACAGGCCCGCAGAACCCATAGTGCCCTTCCCGTTGAATTTGCTAACCCTGATTGGCATCCCCCCACTGATTCAGCGATCTTACTTCCCCCATTCACTGACCAACCCAGAGTCACAGTGAATACAGTTGATTTTACAGCCGTCAATTTTTATTTGCTGTATTTCACAGAAGATCTCTGTAGATCTATAGTGGACCAAATTTATGATTATTATTTTTAATTTATATGCTGGTCAATTCATCGCCGCTAATCTCCATTTGACACTTGTCAGAGACTGGAAACCAATCATGGTTCCAGAATTTAAGACCTTTCTGGGCCTTTCCTTCCTCATGGGCATAACAAAAAAACTGAGTTGCGGTCATATTGGTCCACTGACCCAATTCACCATATGCCCGTGTTCTCTGCTTGCATGTTCAGGGCACGATACAAGCAGATTTTGCGGTTCATGCACTTCAGTGACAATGAACCCAGTCGTCCATGGGGTGACCCTGAATTTGACCCGCTCTACAAAATTCTGTGTGTATCATTTTTAAAGCATGTCATGTTTGGTGTCTATGCACTCGGCATGAGATCACCTTTAATACTTCACCAAACATTTGGGGAAATTTGGGTGTGTTTGTGTGCATTAACATTCAAAATATAGTTTTTTCCCCAAAAATTGCGTTTGAAAAATTGCTGTACAAATACTTTGTGAAAAAAATGTAACACCCACTTTTTTAATCTGTAGGGCCTCTGCTTTGCAAAAATGTATAATGTTTGGGGGTACAAGGTAATTTTCTAGTAAAAAAAAAAGTATTTTTTCATGTAAACAAAAAGGGTCAGAAAAGACTTGGTGGTTCAAGTGGTTAGAAGAGTGGGTGATGTTGGGCATAAAATGCCAGGACAGTTCAAAACTCCCCCAAATGACTCCATTTTGGAAAGTAGACACCCCAAGCTATTTTCTGAGAGGCATGTTGAGTCCATGGAATATTTTATTTTTTTGTCATAAGTTTTTGAAAAATAACACAAAAAAATTACACAAAGTTGTCACTGAAATGATATATTGCTCACACTTTCCATGGGTATGTGTGGAATTACACTGGGGTCCCGTACGCCGATAGGCTCTCAAAAAGTCTCACACATGGGGTATCCCTGTAATCAGGAGAAGCAGCAGAATGTATTTTAGCATGTAATTCCACATATACCCATGCCATGTGTGAGCAATATATCATTTCAGTGACAACTTTGTGTAATTTTTTTTGTCATTTTTCAATCCCTTATGACAAGCAAATAAAATATTCCATAGACTCTACATGCCTCTCAGCAAATTTCTTGGGGTGTCTACTTTCCAAAATGGGGTCATTTGGGGTTTTTTTTTGCTATCTGGGCATTTCATGGCCTCCGCAACTGAGATAGGTAATGTGGGGTGAAGGCATACATTTTTGAGCTTAGAAATCCTGAAGACGGTGATTGGTTTTTCGGGGTCCCATACGCTGATAGGCTCCTAAAAAGTCTCACACATGGGGTATCCCCATACTCAGGAGAAGCAACAGAATGTATTTTGGGGTGTAATTCCACACATACCCATGGCATGTGTGAGCAATATATAATTTCAGTAACAACTTTGTGTAATTTTTTTTTGCCATTTTTCAATCACTTAAGAGAATAAAACGGAAAATTCCTATCAAATACCTACCGTAATTTTCCTTTCCTGATGGACTCCATGGCAGCCTACATGTGTGTGTTTACCCCTCCCCCTCCTCTCCCATAGGATTCCATTACCATAAATTTAGACTCATGGCCCTCACCTGTGTTCAGTATATAGCCCCTCCTCTATACCCGAGGGGTCCATCAGGAAAGGAAAATTGCGGTAAGTATTTGATAGGAATTTTCCGTTTTCCTGACAGACTCCATGGCAGCCTATGTGTGGGATTTAACTAGCCAAAAACCACACGGGTGGGAATGTCAGCAGACAACACATTTAAATCAAAACTAATGGAAGATAATGACACTGGCTCCACGCAGTAGTGCATCATAAAAGTATTCAGCGAGGACTATGAGGCTGCCCTGCAGATAATTTCAGGTGCTACGTAATATGCTGCTGCCCAATACGTAGCGATTCCTCTGGTCGAATGAGCTGTCACCGCCTCTGGGGGGTAGGACCTTCACCCTATAAGCCTTCTGGAGAGCTAGAGCTCATCAGGGTAGAGATCACCCGTGAAGCACAGCCCAAGGTGTCGAGCCTCTCCCTCTCAAAAACCAGACCATCAGGTGCAACTGCTATGGGCCCGGGTGTAGGACTGCCCCCTAGGACAGAATGTCTGGTCTGAGAGGAAGCGGCACCGGGGCCCTGTAGCTGAGTTGGGTCAGCAGGGTGAACCAAGGCCTGTTGGGCCAGAAGGGCACCACTGCCGTGACTTTGACTTCCTCGGCCCAAAGCCTCTGTAGGAAGCTGAGAATGATAGGAGTTGGCAGAAAGGCGTAAGCCCTGCTGAACCTCCAGAAGTCTGTCAAGGCTTCCACTCCGAAAGCTTGGGGACATTGGCCCCTCGTGTAAAACTTGCCGAGCTTGTGATTCGGGGGAGGCAAATAGGTCGACTTCAGGATTTACTCCTAGAGACTGGATCCAGGCAAACACCTCCGGGTGTAGTGACCATTCCCCATTGTTCAACCGAATCCTGGAGAGGAAACCCACCGGTGAATTCAGCACCACCTGGATGTAAACTGCCGAAATGTCCATCAGGAATCTCTGAGCCCATGATAGGATCGGGTCTACCTCCCGCAGTAGGGATAGACTCCGTGTCCCCCCATGCCTCCTCACATTGTTAAGGTCTCCATCTTGAACTTTTCACCTTGTATGAACTGGTTTAGGTGCGTGAGGTCTATGACTGGCCTCCAGGCACTGTTTCTTTTATGTACCAGAAAGAGAGTGGGAGTATAGACCTTGGAACTTCTCTTCTTCCGGAACCGGCACCGCTACTCCTTGGGACAACAAGGAATCCACATATTCCAGGAGAATCAGTTTCTTCTCCTCTGAACGTGGCAACAGAGTGGCCATGACCTTGAGCACCGGAGGTCCTGTAAAGGCCCAAGAGTGCCCGACAGAAACTGTCGAGATGACCCAGGCATCAGAGATCAAGGCTGCCCAGACGTGTCAGAAGTGAAGCAAACATGCTCCCACCCGACCTGTCTGGGCAGGGCCACCCTCAAAAAGTCTTAATGGATTCAATCCCAGCCGGAGTCGAGATCTTGGCAGCCCGTTCGGTGGTGGATTGGCCTCTCCTCCAGTTGTGCCTGAAGTCTCGGACAGGCCTGTAATTGCGAGCCTCTTTTGACCAGTCTAAGGTCTGTCTTCTTGGTTCAGACTTCTTCTGTCCAAACAGTCGCCTGTCTTGAGGGAGGAACCCTGACTTCCCCCCGGTGGCCCTGGCCGATGCCCACTTCAACGCCCGGAGGGCCAAATCTTCTGAAACTGCTCTTAATGCCGTATCGACATCCTCAGTCCAGACCTCCATTGCCTTGGACATAGCTGCCATTGCAAGCGCAGGTTTGCAAGCCATGCCTGCAGTCACATATACTCTCTTAAGATCCAAATCAATCTTTCTCTCAAGAGGATCCTTAAATGATACCACATCCTCCAAGGGGAGGGTGACATGCTTTGCCAGCCTCATGACTGCAGCATCCACCAATGGGGTGGATTCCAAGCTCTTTATTCATGTGTTTGAAGAACTTCCTTTGTTTTGCTGGGGAAGAAACCGGCTCCTCCAACCTCAAGGCCTACTTTATAGCCTTAATTAATGGCGGGATCTGGGCTGCATCAAAGCTTGTTGCATCTTTCCCCTCCATCTCGCTGTCTGAGAGGTCCAGGGGTGTAAAGCTTGGCTGGGATGGGCCTGGCTCTTCTTGGGTAATTCGCTCCAGGGAACCCACCGTGTAGGACTGGCTATGAGCGTGGGGTGGGCCAAGCTCCTTAAGAGACTGCTGAACTACCCACCTCACAAGCGCTTCCATCCCAAGGCTAGGACTGGCTCAACAACCTGCATCTCTTTCCTTCACCGCCCTGGAATAGCATCTGTCATACAGTGACTTTCCCTCCGGAATCTTAGTGCCGCAGCCCCAGCATGCTCTGTGTCTGGAGTGGCTGCCGTGGCTGTGGGAATGGTGTCTGGAGGAAGAGTAAGAACTCCTTCCTTGATGCCGGCCCCGAGACTGGAACCTATGATACCTGGATCTTGACGAAGAATGTTGTTGCTGCGACCTGGCAGGGTCTCTGGCCTCTCGCGAAGTGCTCTGGTGTTCCGACCTAGAAGGGCTAAAAGACAATACAAAAGAAGGGAGATATAGGCACATAAACAATAAAAAGTTACTATGGAGCAGTACCTATGTGTGCCCACCCTCCCTTTGCTCAGCCCTAGACCTTACCTGTCGGGCAAGGGCTGGCCACTGGGAGGCAGTGAGCGGTCCATAGCGATGAGAGCCACACACACACACAGCGCTGTCTGCAAGGAATAGAGAGAGAGAGGAATTTTATGAAGATGATCTCTTCTTCTCCTCCTCCAGCCCCCCCCTCTCCAGTACCCAGCAGTGTTTACCTGAGTATAGAGGAACGGAGCCTGGGGAAGCCGCCGTCACAGCCCACAGTCTTTCTCAAAGACTGTTTGGGCTGAAAGCTCTTTGAATCCCCCACTCCCTGCCACGTCATCGCACCGTGACTGCACATTCGTTGGCTGGGTCCGATGCGCGTGCGCCAACCAAGCCTCGGACTGAGCTGAGCACTGCGTCTGCGCAGTAGCATCTGCGGCCAGTACAGACACAGCGAGCGGTGGTGGAACGCAGATGCATCCAAATGCTTCAGACCGACACCGAGCTGCATGGGGGATAGGGAGGAAACCAGGAAGCATGGGACAAACAGAGCATGAACCATTATATAAAAAAGCACTGCCACGGAGTACTTGCCCATCTTCGAGACCCTGCCAGTGCTAGCGTTACCCTGGGAAACTATGGACCGCCCCTCCCGGGGATCTTCTTGGCCACCCGCCTTTCACCCGCCGTGGCTGGGCCCTGGGTGCAGGGGGACACCAACAACCCAACTGGATCTGCCCCGCTCTCAGCTGGGGACCTCCGCTTGGGATGCATGAGATTTTCCTTGAACCTGTGATGGTCCAGGAGAAGGACAAAAAAGGAGCACAGGTGCGGGTCATGAGTCTAAATTTATGGTAATGGGGTCCTATGGGAGAGAAGGGTGCGGGATAAGCCCACACACGTAGGCTGCCATGGAGTCTGTCAGGAAAATAAAATATTCACTGTGCTCAATATGCCTCTCAGCAAATTCCTTGGGGTATCTACTTTCCAAAATGGGGTCATTTGGGGGGTTGTACTGCCCCTCCATTTTAGCACCTCAGGAAATGAGATAAACAGTCATAAAATAAAAGCTGCGTCAATTCCAGAAAATGTACCCTAGTTTGTAGATGCTATAACTTTGGCGCAAACCAATAAATATACGCTAATTTACTTTTTTTTACCTGAGAGATGTGGCTGAATGCATTTTGGCAAAAATGTGTGATGACTAAATTTTAGTTTTTTGCATTTTTGTAATAACATAAAATTAAAAATATATATATTTTTTCTAAATTTTTGTTGTTTTTTTGTTTATATCGCAAAAAATAAAAAGTGCAGAGGTGAACAAATAGCACCAAAAGAAAGCTCTATTTGTGGGAAAAAAAGACTGAAATTTAGTTTGGGTACAGCAAATCCAAACCAGACACTTATCCAAGCACGCAGCTCTAGCATGGCAAGGGGGGTGGGGGCGAGAGAGAGCGCCCACCCTCTGAACCCCTTATTAAAGGGGGCTTCCAGATTCTGATAAGCTCCTCACCCACGGACCCCCACAACCACCGCCAAGGGTTGCGGGGATGAAGCCCTTCTCCCCATCAACATGGGGACAAGGTGCTTTTGGGGCAACCATGTTGAGAGCATGTGGCCTGGTTTGGTTCAGAGTGGGGGCACTCCCTCGTCCCCACCCCCTCCTGCCATGCCAGGGCTGTGTACTTGGATAAGGGTCTGATTTGGATTTTCGGGGGACCCCACGCCATTTTTTTTTAGATCTGGCACGGTGTTCCCCTTAAAATCCATTCCAGACCTGAAGGGCCTGGTATGGACTTTGGGGGACACCCCACTTCATTTTTTTCATAATAAATGACAATTTTTCATTTGGAAATGTCATTTTGCTCTGGCTATGTTCTAAGCATCACTGAAGTGCGCCCTTTTACAGGCAGACTAAGGCTCTGATGAAGAAGGGGTTAGAAACTTTTATGTTAGCCAAAAAGGATCCTGGTGAGGACCCCCTGCTTGTTGATCTTAAATAAATGCAGTGGGATAATGCACTAGGCTGGTGTGCCCTCTTTTGTTTGTTTTTTAAAACTACAGACTGGTCACTGGTACTCTGCTGCTTTAAAAACTGGCTAGAGTGCACTGGGTACTGGATGGCTGTTCATTGCTGTCAGGGATAATGATCAGTGAGGTGTGTATGCTGGGAGTAGGATACAAAAGAAAGACTAGTGTGTATCCATGCTTGCACTACATACCTTTTACTTTATTGTAAACTTCTTTCTTATGTCAAAGACAACATCTAACGTTTCCTCATGTTATAATGTCAATCCCCAGGGTCTCACTTGAAACATCACTGCACTTGTATTACTAAGACTTTTAAACTTTGTGTATTGCAGCTCTGGGGATAAAACCATAGCCTTTATTCTATGCTAAACTATTTCACAAAGGGCTTTACTTTGGTGTTCGAAAGCTAACTTAAATTCGCCTCCCGATCGCCCTGGTGAATAAATCATAATAACTGATGTGAAATGATTCTTCCAGGAAAATTTAGACCAGGACAGGTAAAGGGTCTCTGCCGAAGTTCCGCCTTGTTGCATGTCTATTTGCTATTGAAGATGATTGGATGACACCCCTGGGGTTTGCTTCCTGTTACCTAGGCTAAAAGTCCTATTAATCTAAATTTCCAGCAGAATACATAGTCATTTGTTTACTGCTAGTGCCGGATAGCCTGTTAGAGGCAGTATTAATTTTGTTTCCTATACATTTTTCTTTCCTCTAAAACAGGAGTCTCCAAACTTTTTAAACAAAGGGCCAGTTTACTGTCCTTTAGACTTTGAGGGGGCCAGACTGTGGCCAGTGGGAGTATAAATCAATGGTAGTAAACAATGCATCTTCATTGGTATCAGTGGGAGGAATAGTGCCCCATCATTGGTATCAGTGGGAAGAATAGTGCCCCTATTGTTGGTATCAGTGGGAGGAATATTGCCCCATTGTTGGTATCATTGGGAGGAATAGTGTTCCATTGTTGGTGTCAGTAGGAGGAATTGTACCCCCATGGGCCAGATAAAGGCAAACAAAGGGCTATCTGGCCCCTGGGTCACAGTTTGGAGACCACTGCTCTAACAAATAACCATGGTTTTATTAATTGTGTCTTCCAGGGTTGCTGTCCCTGAAAATGATATAAGTCCTGCTCTTACTCCCTGACTATACAATAATGGTATACATGTTTAAGTCACTATTAGCATAGGCACATTATTTGCCTTGGCACTTTGCAAGGTATTTTTTTTGTTTTTTTTTCTCTTTGGGATATCTTGTTGTCAATTGTGTTTATTATTTTTTATGTAAACAGGCAACAACCAGCAGAGATATTGGTACAGCGAAGGTTTGGAAAGCATGCAGTTACAATGATTTAGAAAATGCCAGTAGGAATTATTGGTACATCAGCACACTACACTAGGAGTCTAATAGGTAACTAGTTGGATCCTGAGAGAATATGAATCAGAAGACAAAAAGAAGGGAGGATGCTGAGGAATACAAAACAGCTTACTAGTAATTAAAAGTCTTGCAGTCTAGACATAAACCGAAGAAGCTGATGCAGGTTATTGCATATGGAGCAAACCAAAATCAGTATAAATACTGAGAATGGTAACAAGTATAAAAAAAGGTTGAAAGGGAGAGAAAGAAGAATACATGAAGAAGGAGTAGGGGGAGTGGGACGTAGAAAGGGGGGTGGTTGTGTACTTGATAACCATAAAAGAGGAGAGAAGGAAGAAGAGGACAGGGAATAAAGTAAGAATAGAAGATAACTTCCAAAGAGGTTGTGCGAGTCTTGTATGGCTGAGAACTCTAGTGTGGCAATAAGTTATACCCACTATTTACTGACTTTCCACTCCTATCTCTTCACTGGCTTTATTTCATCCTCTTTCATATTATCTGCAACAAATTATCTTTCTTTCTAACTTCACTTCAACTGACAGGAGTCTCCCAGTTAAATCATCCATTGGCTGCTCTCCCTTTCACAGGGCACTTCCGAATGTCTTTGTTTCTTAGCTGACCCACAAGTCAATCAGGACCCACCACCATCCCTGCTCTGACTTAACATATTTGTCACATATTTTGGTTGGAGGCTGAGTTGATGAGAGGGCTTCCCTTGTGGCTCTGATCCGAGCACCCTTGAATGTGGTGACAGAGATACAAGGTACAAAGAAGCATGGGTGCCCATAGCTTGGTAGCAAATGAATGCCATGGTCAGAGATGTAGTCAAGGTTAGCTAGGGTCATACACGGTGAGGCAGCACCATGGTCAGAAAGCAGGCTGATGTCAGTACTAGGAAAGCAGGCAGAGCATGGTCCCGTAGCAGGCTAAGGTCAGTACCAGGGAAATGGACAGAGAATAGTCAGAGGCAGAGGCAGAGTCAGAGGCAGAATCCAGAATCCATGGAGCAAGATCAAAAACAAGCCAGGATCAGCAATCAAGAATGCAGAAACAAGGATCATTGGGAAGCTAAAGAACATTTAGTAATTAGTTAAAGGATCTCCTTTAAACAAGCATCTTGGCATCAATGTGAGTGAATGTGTGCCTACATGTCAGTGCACACTGGATACTAGCCCATGCTCTCCTGTGTGCTGGTACATGTGCACAAGCATTAGCTGCATGGGAATTAGCATTAGCCATTTTAGTTTAGTATTGCTGCAATACAAACAGTTGTTGTGGGAAAGATCTGTGAGTGTGCATGCACACTGCAAAATTCCATTGCAAACAAGTTAGGCAATATCAACATGTCAGCTGTGCTCATGTGACCCACAAAATCCATTGAGTACAACATGGTACATTTCTAACAATATATGAAAATAGAAATGAACAAAATTAAAGTAAACACACTATATAATCTTTAGGATTTTTTTTAGTATATCATTGTATGTTTTTATAAACAAAAAAATATTTTACTAATGGCTCATGTTATTACATTATATTGTAGTAGCAGCTCAATTCTAAATTATATGCAACATTTGTCTTCAGAAGTTTTTCTGTAAATCTTTCTTGTTGTCCATATTGCACACACAGGATGATTTAATAAGTAGTTTAAGAACCAGAAGAAAGGGAATCATACTAAAGCTGTTAGCACCAATTAAACTACCTTCAGCATTTTGGGTTCTAGCCAGTTCAATTTATTAGGCTCAATAAAAACATCTATCTTGTAAATGAGTCTAAAGTAAAATTAACAAGTAAGATCATCATTGTCTGAAGAATCCCGTGTGGAGGTCCAGATTTTAGATCATCTGTTCTTGGCTTTCTTACAAGTGGACAAGCCATATTACAAACAACAAGAAATAATAGCTGCTAAGAGGTATGATCATTACTAACAAAATATGAAGTAAGACACATTGTGAAATGTATAACCTCAAACTTTGCTCAACATTTGAAAAAAAAACATGAGTTTTATCAGCATTTGCTGAATAGATCAAATGTATAAAATTATATAATATTGATAACCTAAAACCATTTTATTTTATTACTTAGTTAATTAAATTCACTTGATTTAAATAAGCATTGTTTCTCATTCTCAATGGACCAACAAAAAACCAGCAGTAATTTATGAAAATTTACACAATTATTCTGATCATTTTATTTATAAAGCTAAATTTTAGCTTTGTATATTGATCTGCAAGGGCGGAGAGCTATATTTGACGTTCAGATTTGTTTAATTATTGTTCATCAGTAGCTGTGTGCATTTTAAAAGTCATGTATAGAGTTGAGCGGACACCTCGATGTTTGAGTTCATCGGGTTCGGCAGAACCTTGTGAAACCATTCGGGTTCGGCACCGAAGTCGATCCGAACTTGACCCCGGACACCAAACCCCACTGAAGTCAATGGTGACCCGAACTTTTGGGCACAAAAATGGCTGTAAAAAATTAATGGAAAGGGCTAGAAGGCTGCAAAAGGAAGCAAAATGAAGGTAAGAGTAGGACAAGTGCCCTGCAAACAAACGTAGATAGGGAAATAACTTAAAATCAACAACAACAAAAAAATGAGAGGAGGAGGTGGATGTGGAGAAGGAGCCTAGAGGTTGACTAGGCCGTGACCGTGGCAGCGTAGGCGGAAGTGGCGGTGGTGGAGGAGGAGGAAGAGGAGGAGGAGGTAGCCAACACTGTTTTTGTTTGTTTGTTTTTTTTTAGAATTGGGGTAGCCCCCAAAATATTGAGACATATTCAAATAAAAATAAAGGATACCAATGGCTGTGTGAGGCCGGTCTAAATGTCTATTCTGCACAAGGTACAGACAAGTCTTGTGGGATCCATGGCTGGTTCATTTTAATAAAGGTTAGCTTGTCCACCTTGGCTGTGGACAGGCGGCTGCGCTTGTCTGTGATAACGCCCCCTGCCGTACTAAACACACGTTCAGACAATACACTGGTTGCAGGGCAGGCCAGCACCTCCAAGGCATAAAGGGCAAGCTCAGGCCATGTGGCCAATTTGGAGACCCAGAAGTTGAATGGGGCAGACCCATCAGTCAGTACGTGTAGGTGTGGGCACACATACTGTTCCACCATGTTGCTGAAATGCTGCCTCCTGCTAAGACGTTGCCTATCAGCTGGTGGTGCTGTTTGTGGTGGCGTGCTGCTGACAACAAAGCTTTTCCACATTTCGGCCATGCAAACCCTGCCTTCTGAGGTGCTGCTTGTGCCACAGCTGTGTTGGTGACCTCTTCCTCCTCCTCCTCCTCTGCCTTCACCTTGTGCTTCAACTGAGCCCCCGGTGTCATTTGGGAATGCCCTCAGCAGCGCGTCTACCAGAGTGCGCTTGTAGTCGCGCATCTTCCGATCACGCTTCAGTGAGGGAGTTAAGGACGGCACATTGTCCTTGTACCAGGGATCCAGCAGGGTGGCCACCCAGTAATCAGCACAAGTTAAAATGTGGGCAACTCGGCTGTCGTTAAGCAGGCACTGCAGCATGTAGTCGCTCATGTGTGCCAGGCTGCCCAGAAGCAAAGACAAGCTGTCTTCTGTGGGAAGTGTATCATCTGTGTCCTCTGTATCCCCCCAGCCACGCTCCAGTGATGCCCATGAGCTGCGTTGGGTGCCACCCTGCTGTAAACATGGTTCCTCATCATCATCATCATCATCCTCGTCATCCTCATCCTCCAGAACTGTCCCCTGCCTTGAAAATTTTTGACCTGGCCTATGCTGGTGCAGGAACCCACCCTTCGAGCCACTTGTGAATGACTGGCCTGATAACAGTGTAAATGACCCCTCTTCCTCCTCCTCCTATGCCACATCCTCTTCCATCATCACCCGAAGTGTTTTTTCAAGGAGACATAGAAGTGGGATAGTAACACTGAGAACAGCGTCATCGGCACTGGCCATGTTGGTGGAGTAGTCAAAACACTGAAATAAAGTACACAGGTCTCCCATGGAGGCCCACTCTTTGGTGGTGAAGTGTTGCTGTTCCGCAGAGCGACTGACCCGTGCATGCTGCAGCTGAAACTCCACTATTGCCTGATGCTGCTTGCACAGTCTCTCCAGCATGTGCAAGGTGGAGTTCCACCTTGTGGGCACATCGCATAGGAGGCGGTGAGCGGGGAGGCCAAAGTTCCGCTGCAGTGCAGACAGGTGAGCAGCAGCAGGGTGAGAACACCGAAAGCACGCACAGACGGCCCGCACTTTCTGCAGCAGCTCTGACGTATCCGGGTAGTTTTTTAGAAATGTCTGCACCACCAAATTCAGCACATGCGCCAGGCAAGGGATGTGCGTCAAACCGGCTAGGCCCAGAGCTGCTACGAGATTTTGCCCATTATCGCACACCACCAGGCCGGGCTTGAGGCTCTGTGGCAACAACCACTCAGCGGTCTGTTGTTCAATACCCGTCCACAGCTGCTGCGCAGTGTGGGGTTTATCCCACAAACATATCAGTTTTAAAACAGCCTGCTGTCGTTTACCCCTGGATGTGCTGAAGTTGGTGGTGAAGGTTTTACACTGAGCGGATGAGGAGGTGGTAGAGGAGGAAGAAGCGCAGTAGGAGGAGGAGGCAACAGGAGGCAAAGAGAAATGCCCTGCAATCCTCGGGGGCGGAATGACATGCACCAAATGGCTAGCCGCCTCAGGCCCACCCACCACTACATTTGCCCAGTGTGCAGTTAACGAGATATAGCGTCCCTGCCCGTGCTTACTGGTCCATGTATCAGTGGTTATGTGAACCTTGCCACAGATGGCGTTGCACAGTGCACACTTGATCTCGTCCCCGACTTGTTTGTGCAGGGAAGGGATGGCTCGCCTGGAAAAGTAGTGGCGGCTGGGAACCACGCACTGTCCATGTTCACCAGACGGAATGACAGCATTTCAAAGGCCAGGAATTTTGAAATTCTGGCATTCAGGGCCAGGGATTGCAGGTGGGTATGGGGGGTACTTCCTCTTTCTCTCCAGTGTTTTGGAGATGGAGAGCTTTAAGCTTCCATGGGAACGTGTGGAAATGCTTGGGGATGGTGGCGGACATGGTGGCGTTGCTGTCACATCGTCTGTTTGCTGGGTTGCAGGTGACATTGGCATTGTAGCGGTGGAGGAAGAGGCCTAGGCAGCAGCAGAAGAGGAAGCAGGAGGCGGCCGAGACCTTTCTTGAATTTTGAGGTACTTATTCCACTGCAGCAAGTGCTTTGCATTTAGATGCCTGGTCATGGAGGTTGTGCTCAGGTTTAGAACATTTGTGCCTCGCTTTAGCCTCTCATTGCACATTGTGCAAACCACTTGTGTCTTGTAGTCAGCACATTGTCTGAAGAACTGCCACGCTGGGGAACACCATTGTGCTGCCTTTGGTGTGCTAGGTCCCTGGGTGCGGTGGGTGGTAGCAGCCCTACTGTCTAGGGGACGCTCGCTCCGCTTTTGAAACCTGCTTCCTCTTTTGCTGTGCTGGTGCCTCTGTGCGACCACCACCTCTTCCTCCAAACTGCACATGTCACTCGCATGACCTTCATTCCATGTGGGGTCTAGGACCTCATCATCCTCCACATCACCTTCCACCCACCCTTCACCACTGCCCTCCTTGTCAGTGCGCACACTGAGGAAAGCCGTAGCAGTTGGCACCTGTGTTTCATCATCATCATCACAAACGTGCTGTCGTGATGTTTCCATGTCCTCTTCCTGAACCAGAAGTGGTTGGGCATCAGTGCACTCAATGTCTTCCATTTCTGGGCCATGGCTATGTGGATGGCCCACGGAAAGCACAGCAGCAGAGTCATCAAAAAGCATAAGAGACTGCTGCATGACTTGGGGCTCAGACTGCTTGGCTGATTTACAAGGGGCTGAGGTGAAAGACAGATGGGTTCAGGTGCCAACTCTGACAATGTGAAGGAACTGGAGGCATTGTCAGCCTCCCAATCTACTATCACCTGTACTTGTTCTGGCCTCACAATTCGTTGAGCGGCATTGGGGCCTACCATATAACATTGAAGGTTCTGTTGGCTACCTGAGGAAGGTGTTTCACTTGTGCGTGTAGCTGGCACAGATCGACCACGTCCTCTCCTTGCAACAGGAGCTTCAGCAACACCACCAACACCAGCAGCACCACGACCACCACCATGTCCCTTATTTGATGCTCTCCTCATTCTGGACACAAATGTACTATGTAGCACTATTTATTAATACAAAAAAAAGAATAATAAATTATTATTCTTATTTTTTTTTAACAAAAGAAAATTGTAGATGCACTTTTTATTTTTGTGCAAGAAATGCACCGCTTAGACCAGCAGCAGGAACCTCTCCGTACACCAGTATGAGATGATTTTAGAATGATAATCTATCTTTCTCAGCACTGACAGGAACCTGTCCCTACTGAAGTATGAGATGATTTTAGAACGATAAACTCTCCCTCAAAGCACCAACAGGAACAAGGCACCAACAGGAACAAGGCCCTATTGCAGTAGTAGTTGTTTTTAGAACTATAAACTCTCCCTCAGAGCACCAACAGGAACAAGGCCCTATTGCAGTAGTAGTATTTTTTAGAACGATAAACTCTCCCTCAAAGCACCAACAGGAACCTGGCCCTATTGCAGTTGTAGTTGTATTCAGAACAATAAATTCTCCCTCAAAGCACCAACAGGAACAAAGCCCTAATGCAGTAGTAGTTGCTTTTAGAACGATAAACTGTCCCTCAGAGCACCAACAGGAACCTGGCCCTATTGCAGTAGTAATTGTTTTTAGAATGATAAACTGTCCCTCAGAGCATCAACAGGAACCTGGCACTAATGCAGTAGTAGTTGTTTTTAGAAAGATAATCTCTCCCTCAGAGCACAAACTGGAACCTGGCCCTAATGCAGTTGTAGTTGTTTTTAGAACGATAAACTCTGCCTCAGAGCACCAACAGGAACCTGGCACTAATGCAGTAGTAGTTGTTTTCAGAAAGATAATCTCTCCCTCAGAGCACAAAACAGGAACAAGGCCCTAATGCAGCAGTAGTTGTTTTTACAACGATAAGCTCTCCCTCAGAGCCCCAACCGGAACCTGGCCCTATTGCAGTAGTAGTTGTTTTTAGAATGATAAACTCTCCCTCAAAGCACCAACAGGAACAAGGCACTAATGCAGTAGTAGTTGCTTTTAGAACGATAAACTGTCCCTCAGAGCACCAACAGGAACCTGGCCCTATTGCAGTAGTAGTTGTTTTCAGAATGATAAACTGTCCCTCAGAGCATCAACAGGAACCTGGCACTAATGCAGTAGTAGTTGTTTTTAGAAAGATAATCTCTCCCTCAGAGCACCAACCAGAACCTGGCACTATTGCAGTAGTAGTTGTTTTTAGAACGATAAACTGTAACTCAGAGCACCAACAGGAACCTGGCCCTAATGCAAAAGTAGTTGTTTTTAGAACGATAAACTTTCCTTCAAAGCACCAACCGGAACCTGGCCCTATTGCAGTAGTAGTTGTTTTTAGAATGATAAAAGGTCCATCAGAGCACCAACAGGAACCAGGCACTAATGCAGTAGGAATTGTTTTTAGAAAGATAATCTCTCCCTCAAAGCACCAACAGGAACAAGGCCCTAATGCAGTAGTAGTTGTTTTTAGAACGATAAACTCTCCCTCAGAGCACCAACCAGAACCTGGCCCTATTGCAGTAGTAGTTGTTTTTAGAATGATAAACTGTCCCTCAGAGCATTAACAGGAATCTGGCACTAATGCAGTAGTAGTTGTTTTTAGAAAGATAATCTCTCCCTCAGAGCACAAACAGGAACCTGGCCCTATTGCAGTTGTAGTTGTTTTTAGAAGGATAAACTCTCCCTCAAAGCACCAACAGGAACAAGGCCCTAATGCAGTAGTAGTTGTTTTTAGAACGATAAACTCTCCCTCAGAGCACCAACCGGAACCTGGCCCTATTGAAGTAGTAGTTGTTTTTAGAACGATAAACTGTCCCTCAGAGCACCAACAGGAACATGGCACTAATGCAGTAGTAGTTGTTTTTAGAAAGATTATCTCTCCCTCAGAGCACAAAACAGGAACCTGGCCCTAATGCAGTTGTAGTTGTTTTTAGAACGATAAACTCTCCCTCAAAGCACAAACAGGAACCTGGCCATAACGCAGTTGTAGTTGTATTTAGAACGATAAGCTCTCCCTCAGAGCACCAACAGGAACCTGGCACTAATGCAGTAGTAGTTGTTTTTAGAAAGATAATCTCTCCCTCAGAGCACAAAACAGGAACAAGGCCCTAATGCAGCAGTAGTTGTTTTTACAACGATAAGCTCTCCCTCAGAGCCCCAACCTGAATCTGGCCCTATTGCCGTAGTAGTTGTTTTTAGAATGATAAACTCTCCCTCAAAGCACCAACAGGAACAAAGCACTAAAGCAGTAGTAGTTGCTTTTAGAATGATAAACTGTCCCTCAGAGCACCAACAGGAACCTGGCCCTATTGCAGTAGTAGTTGTTTTTAGAATGATAAACTGTCCCTCAGAGCACCAACAGGAACCTGGCACTAATGCAGTAGTAGTTGTTTTTAGAAAGATAATCTCTCCCTCAAAGCACAAAACAGGAACCTGGCCCTAATGCAGTTGTAGTGTTTTTTAGAATGATAAACTCTCCCTCAAAGCATCAACAGGAACCTGGCCCTAATGCAGTTGTAGTTGTTTTTAGAACGATAAACTCTCCCTCAAAGCACCAACCGGAACCTGGCCCTATTGCAGTAGTAGTTGTTTTTAGAATGATAAAAGGTCCATCAGAGCACCAACAGGAACCAGGCACTAATGCAGTAGCAATAGTTTTTAGAAAGATAATCTATCCCTCAAAGCACCAACAGGAACCTGGCCCTAATGCAGTTGTAGTTATTTTTAGAACGATAAACTCTCCCTCAGAGCCCCAACCGGAACCTGGCCCTATTGCAGTAGTAATTGTTTTTAGAATGATAAACTCTCCCTCAAAGCACCAACAGGAACAAGGCACTAATGCAGTATTAGCTGCTTTTAGAACGATAAACTGTCCCTCAGAGCACCAACAGGAACCTGGCCCTATTGCATTAGTAGTTGTTTTTGGAATGATAAACTGTCCCTCAGAGCATCAACAGGAACCTGGCACTAATGCAGTAGTAGTTGTTTTTAGAAAGATAATCTCTCCCTCAGAGCACAAACCGGAACCTGGCCCTAATGCAGTTGTAGTTGTTTTTAGAACGATAAACTCTCCCTCAAAGCATCAACCGGAACCTGGCCCTATTGCAGTAGTAGTTGTTTTTAGAATGATAAAAGGTCCATCAGAGCACCAACAGGAACCAGGCACTAATGCAGTAGCAATTGTTTTTTAGAAAGATAATCTCTCCCTCAAAGCACCAACAGGAACCTGGCCCTATGGCAGTTGTACTTATTTTTAGAACGATAAACTGTCCCTCAGAGCACCAACCGGAACCTGGCCCTATTGCAGTAGTAGATGATTTTAGAAAGATAAAAGGTCCATCAGAGCACCAACAGGAACCAGGCACTAATGCAGTAGGAATTGTTTTTAGAAAGATAATCTCTCCCTCAAAGCACCAACAGGAACAAGGCCCTAATGCAGTAGTAGTTGTTTTTAGAACGATAATCTCTCCCTCAGAGCACAAACAGGAACCTGACCCTAATGCAGTTGTAGTTGTTTTTAGAACGATAAACTCTCCCTCAAAGCACCAACCGGAAACTGGCCCTATTGCAGTAGTAGTTGTTTTTAGAACAATAAACTGTCCCTCAGAGTACCAACCGGAACCTGGCCCTATTACAGTAGTAGTTGATTTTAGAAAGATAATCTCTCCCTCAGAGCACAAACAGGAACCTGGCCCTAATGCAGTTGTAGTTGTTTTTAGAACGATAAACTTTCCCTCAAAGCACCAACCGGAACCTGGCACTAATGCAGTAGTAGTTGTTTTTAGAAAGATTATCTCTCCCTCAGAGCACAAAACAGGAACCTGGCCCTAATGCAGTTGTAGTTGTTTTTAGAACGATAAACACTTCCTCAGAGCACCAACCAAAACCTGGCCCTATTGCAGTAGTAGTTGTTTTTAGAATGATAAACTGTCCCTCAGAGCACCAACCGGAAACTGGCCCTATTGCATTAATATTTGTTTTTAGAACGATAAACTGTTCCTCAAAGCACCAACAGGAACCTGGCACTAATGCAGTAATTTTTTTTTAGAAAGATAATCTCTCCCTCAGAGCACAAACAGGAGTCTGGCCCTAATGCAGTTGTAGTTGTTTTTAGAACGATGAACTGTCCCTCAGAGCACCAACCAGAACCTGTCCCTAATGCAGTTGTAGTTGTTTTTAGAACGATAAACTGTCCCTCAGAGCACCCACAGGAACGTTTCCCTAATACACTATAAAATGGTTCTGAATGCTAATGTGTCCCTCACAGGACCACAATGAAGTTCTCCCTAATGCAGTCTGAGATGGTTGTGAACGCTAATCTTTCCCTCACAGTAGCGGCATTAAGCTTTCCATACTCTAGTCTGAGACGACTGACACGCTTCGCTACGTGACTCCAGCCCCATATAGAGGCTGGGTCACATGATGCACTGGCCAATCACAGCCATGCCTTTAGTAGGCATGGCTGTGATGGCTTCTAAGGGCAAAGTAGTGAAAAGCTTGTTGATTGGCTGCCCAGCAGCTATAGAAAAGGCGGCAAAAATACCCGAATACCGAACCCGATCCCGGACTTTTGTTTTAATGTTCGGGATCGGGTTCAGGGCATGGACACCCCAAAGTCCGGTACGATCCCGAATTTTACAGTCCGGGTTCGCTCAACTCTAGTCATATAGGGGTTGATTTACTAAAGCTTGAAAGTGCAAAATTTGGTGCAGCTCCACACAGAAACCAATCAGCTTTAAGGTTTTATTGTCAAAGCTTGATTGAACAAGCTGAGATTAGAAGCTGATTGGCTACCATGCACAACTGCACCGTTTTTTCCACTCTCCAGCTTTTGTAAATAAACCCCACAGTGACAGGGTTTCTTTATATATCCTTTTTTACTACTTTTTCTACAGGTAAAAAACCGCTTTAAAGAAAATCATAGTTTTTCTATATATTTTTTCATATTATTAAACAGTACTAAAGTTTAAATTAAATGGCTAGAGGTAGAATTTTCTGATAAAAAAACATATTTTTCCCTGAAAAAAAAACTCCTTCCCCTTTCTCCTATCACTTTTTTCCCTGTATTCTTAATTAGCACCTGTCAGTGCTGGATAAACTTTGGTTTAGTTCTCTGTGTCTTATAGAGCTTAATAGAGTAAGGGTCTGGGATAATGAAGAGACGATGCTGGGCCAAATGAGGTATCAAAAGTGGTGATAAATGACAATGATGACCATAAAGCTGTTGGCACTGGAGGAAAGAAAATTCAGAATCAGAACTGCCATAATATGCAATCAGCATGACATTCTTTTTCCATTAGGGTCATGATAAGCATAGCAAATGATCCACTGATGTATACTTTATAGACACTTGGACACTTACAGTCCTTTTTTTGACTATACTTCATTAGCCGTAGATGGTGATAATATGGTAATAAAAATATTAGAAATTGTATTTTTCATAAAAAGTTGATTCCTTCACATGCTAAAATAAAATGTTTTAATCTTTTATTCCAGAAATATATAAAACAAAAGTGAAAAACATATTTAATTTCACTCTGGGTTTACTAAAACGTGAAGACCTTCTGAAGGTATAAACAGCCCAGAACAAGAGCTTCTAGTATCTTTTTATAGTTGATGCCACATCCCTATTATAGATAGCCCTGACGCTTATGTCCAGAACTATATCAATGTAAAAGGCAGATGGGGGCTGTATTACTGAATGAACTGATAGTGACAGCATGCAGCATTAATTGGGAGGGATGGGCTGAACCCTATTGAAGTCTGTATGGGCTGAATGGAAACAAAATTTTCCATCTTTTTGGAGGATGATTTGCAATCTATTGTTAAAAAAATGTATGGGAAGCTGGGCGCTGTCATGAAGGATATTTACTAGAGTTGAGCGGACACCTGGATGTTCGAGTTCATCGGGTTCGGCCGAACTTCACAGAAAAGTTTGTGTTCGGTACTGAACTTGACCCCGGACCCCAAACCCCATTGAAGTCAATGGTGGCCTGAACTTTTGGGCATAAACATGGCTGTAAAAAAGTCCTGGAAAGGACTAGAGGGCTGCAAAAGGAAGCAAAATGGGAGTAAGAGTAGGACAAGTGCCCTGCAAACAAATGTGGATAGGGAAATAACTAAAATTCACATAAAAAACATTAAAATGGGAGGAGGAGGTGGATGTGGAGTAGGAGCCTAGAGGTTGACTAGGCCGTGACCGTGGCGGTGTAGGTGGAAGTGGCGGTGGAGGAGGAGGAGGAAGCCAACATGGTCTTTTGTTTGTTTGGGTTTTTTTTAGAATTGGGGTAGCCCCCAAAATATTGAGACATATTTAAAAAAAAGCAAGTATACCAATTGCTGTGTGAGGCCGGTCTAAATGTCTATTCTGCACAAGGTACAGGCAAGTCTTGTGGGATCCATGCCTGGTTCATTTTAATAAACGTTAGCTTGTCCATGTTGGCTGTGGACAGGCGGCTGCGCTTGTCTGTGATAACGCCCCATGCCGTGCCAAACACACGTTCAGACAATGCACTGGCTGCAGGGCAGGCCAGCACCTCCAAGACATATAGGGCAAGCTCAGGCCATGTGCCCTATTTGGAGATCCAGGAGTTGAATGGGGCAGACCCATCAGTCAGTACGTGTAGGCGTGTGCACACATACTGTTCCAGTTGGTGGTGCTGTTTGTTGTGGCGTGCTGCTGACAAAGCTTTTCCACATTTCGGCCATGCTAACCCTGCCTTCTGAGGTGCTGGCGGTGCCACAGCTGCGTTGGTGACCTCTTCCTCCTCCTCCGCCTTCACCTTGTGCTTCCACTGAGCCCCCTGTGTCATTTGAGAATGCCCTCAGCAGTGCGTCTACCAGCGTGCGCTGGTAGTCGCGCATCTTCCAACCACGATCCAGTGAGGGCATGTTGTTCCTGTAATGGGGATCCAGCAGGGTGGCCACCCAGTAATCAGCAGAAGTTAAAATGTAGACAACTCGGCTGTCATTGAGCAGGCACTGCAGCATGTAGTCGCTCATGTGTGCCAGGCTGCCCAGAGGCAAAGACAAGCTGTCTTCTGTGGGAGGTGTATCATCTGTGTCCTACGTATCCCAACAACCATGCTCCAGTGATGCCCACGAGCTGCGTTGGGTGCCACCCTGCTGTGAACACGGTTCCTCCTCCTCCTCATCATCATCTTCCTTGTCCTTCTCATCCTCCAGAACTGTGCCCTGGCTTGGAATTTTTTTACCTGGCCTATGCTGGTGCAGGAACCCACGCTCCGAGCCACTTGTGAATGACTGGCCTGATAACTGTGGAAATTACTCCTCTTCCTCCTGTGCCACATCCTCTTCCATCATGGCCCAAAGTGTTTTTTCAAGGAGTCATAGAACTGGGATAGTAACGCTGAGAGAACGCTAAGCATCATCGGCACTGGCCATGCTGGTGGAGTACTCGAAACACCGCAATATGGTACACAGGTCTCACATGGAGGCCCACTCGTTGATGGTGAAGTGGTACTGTTCCGCAGAGCGACTGACCTGTGCGTGCTGCAGCTGAAACGCCCCTATTGCCTGCTGCCGCTCGCACAGTCTCTCCAGCATTTGCAAGGTGGAGTTCCACCTTGTGGGCACGTCACATAGGAGGCAGTGAGCGGGAAGGCTGAAGTTCCGCTGCAGCGCAGACAGGCAAGCAGCAGCAGGGTGAGAACACCAAAAGCGCGCACAGATGGCCCACACTTTCTGCAGCAGCTCTGACATATCCGGGTAGTTCTTTAGAAATTTCTGCACCACCAAATTCAGCACATGCGCCAGGCAAGGGATGTGCATCAAACCGGCTAGGCCCAGAGCTGCTACGAGATTTTGCCCATTATCGCACACCACCAGGCCGGGCTTGAGGGTCAGTAGCAACAACCACTCATCGGTCTGTTGTTCAATGCCCATCCACAGCTGCTGCGCAGTGTGGGGTTTATCCCACAAACATATCAGTTTTAAAACAGCCTGCTGTTGTTTCCCCCTGGATGTGCTGACGTTGGTGGTGAAGGTGTTACGCTGAGTGGATGAGGAGGTGGTAGAGGAGGTGGAGGAAGCGCAGTAGGAGGAGGAGGCAACAGGAGGCAAAGAGAAATGCCCTGCAATCCTCAGGGGCGGAAGGACATGCGCCAAATGGCTAGCCGCCTCAGGCCCAACCGCCACTACATTTGCCCAGTGTGCAGTTAGCAAGATATAGCATCCCTGCCCTTGCTTACTGGTCCATGTATCAGTGGTTATGTCGACCTTGCCACAGATGGCATTGAGCAGTGCACACTTGATCTCATCCCCGACTTGTTTGTGCAGGGAAGGGATGGCTCGCCTGGAAAAGTAGTGGCGAACCACGTACTGTGGGACAGACACCGCCATCAGGTTTTTAAAAATGTCCGTGTCCACCGGCACTAGGCCTACTGAACCTGAACATAGATCAAATCCACTATAAACACAGAACTGTAGTGACGCACATCCTATTAGCGGCCAGACTCAGCATCACAAAACTCTGGAAATCCCCAACCCCCCCTAAAGTGATTGATGCAATAAACTTAACCGTTCCCGTCCCTACGATATAGAACGATTGACGTGTGACCCGTTTACATCACCGCCAACCCGGACTCCGCCGATCGGTAAACCGCGTACAGGAAGGCGGGGACTCCTAACGTCCCGTAAAGAGAAACGGAGGACAACGGAGGAGGAGGATGA
>BLSH010460354.1:203713-219546 GCA_018402905.1 Glandirana rugosa | reverse complement strand
GTGCTGTGAAGGACATATTATTGTTATAAAATCAGCACCTGCAGGAACCTCTCACTATAGTAGTAGGAGTTGATTTTATAACAATAATATGTCCTTCACAGCACCAGCAGGAACCTCTCCCTATAGCCGTAGGAGATGATTTTAAAACAATAATCTGTCCCTCACAGCACCAGCAGGAACCTCTCCCTATAGCACTAGGACATGATTTTAGAACAATAATCTGTCCCTCACAGCACCAGCAGGAACCTCTCCCTATAGCAGTAACAGATGATTTTAGAACAATAATCCATCCCTCAAAGCACCAGCGGGAACCTCTTCCTATAGCAGTAGGAGATGATGTTAGAACAATAATCTGTCCCTCACAGCAACAGCAGGAACCTCTACCTATAGTAGTAATAGATGGTCTTAGAACAATAATCTGTCACTCACAGCCCCAGCAGGAACCTCTCCCTATACCACTAGGAGATAATTTTAGAACCATAATCTGTCCCTCATAGCACCAGCAGGAACCTCTCCCTATACCACAAGGAGATAATTTTAGAACCATAATCTGTCCCTCACAGCACCAGCAGGAACCTCTCCCTATAGCAGTAGGAGTTGATTTTTGAACAATAATCTGTCCCTCACAGCACCAGCAGGAACCTCTCCCTATAGCACTAGGAGATGATTTTAGAACAATAATCTGTCCCTCACAGCACCAGAAGGAAACTCTCCCTATAGCAGTAGGAGATGATTTTAAAACAATAATCTGTCCCTCACAGCACCAGCAGGAATCTCTCCCTATAGCACTAGAAGTTGATTTTAGAACAATAATCTGTCCCTCACAGCACCAGCAGGAACCTCTCCCTATAGCAGTAGGAGACGTTTTTAGAGCAATCATCTGTCTCTCACAGCATCAGCAGTAAGCTCTCCCTAATGCAGTAGGAGATGATTTTAGAACAATAATCTGTCCCTCACAGCACCAGCAGGAACCTCTCCCTATAGCAGTAGAAGATGATTTTAGAACAATAATCTGTCCCTCACAGCACCAGCAGGAAACTTTCCCTATAGCAGTAGGATATGATTTTAGAACAATAATCTGTCCCTCACAGTACCAGCAGGAACCTCTCCCTATAGCAGTAGAAGATGATTTTAGAACAATAATCTGTCCCTCAAAGCACCAGCAGGAATCTCTCCCTATAGCAGTAGGAGATGTTTTTAGAACAATAATCTGTACCTCACAGCACCAGCAGGAACCTCTGCCTATAGCAGTAGGAGACGTTTTTAGAACAATAATCTGTCTCTCAGAGCATCAGCAGTAAGCTCTCCCTAATGCAGTAGGAGATGATTTTAGAACAATAATCTGTCCCTCACAGCACCAGCAGGAACCTCTCCCTATAGCAGTAGAAGATGATTTTAGAACAATAATCTGTCTCTCACAGCACCAGCAGGAACCTCTCCCTATAGCAGTAGGAGATGTTTTTAGAACAATAATCTGTACCTCACAGCACCAGCAGGAACCTCCCACTATAGCAGTAGGAGATTATTTTAGAACAATAATCTGTCTCTCACAGCACCAGCAGTAAGCTCTCCATAATGCAGTAGGAGATGATTTTAGAACAATAATCTGTCGCTCACAGTACCAGCAGGAAACTCTCCCTATAGCAGTAGGAGATGATTTTAAAACAATAATCTGTCCCTTACAGCACCAGCAGGAATCTCTCCCTATAGCACTAGGAGTTGATTTTAGAACAATTATCTGTCCCTCAAAACACCAGCAGGAACCTCTCCCTATAGCAGTAGGATATGATTTTAGAACAATAATCTGTCCCTCACAGCACCAGCAGTAAGCTCTCCCTAATGCAGTAGAAGATGATTTTAGAACAATTATCTGTCCCTCACAGCACCAACAGGAACTTCTCCTTATAGCAGTAGGAGATTATTTTAGAACAATAATCTGTCCCTCACAGCACCAGCAGGAACCTCTCCCTATAGCAGTAGAAGATGATTTTAGAACAATAATCTGTCCCTCACAGCACCAGCAGGAAACTCTCCCTCTAGCATTATGTGATAATTTTAGAACAATAATCTGTCCCTCACAGCACCAGCAGGAACCTCTCCCTGTAGCACTAGGAGTTGATTTTAGAACAATAATCTGTCCCTCACAGCACCAGCAGGAAACTTTCTCTATAGCAGTAGGATATGATTTTAGAACAATAATCTGTCCCTCACAGTACCAGCAGGAACCTCTCCCTATAGCAGTAGAGGATGATTTTAGAACAATAATCTGTCCCTCACAGCACCAGCAGGAACCTCTCCCTATAGCAGTAGGAGATGATTTTAGAACGATAATCTGTCCCTCACAGCACCAGCAGAAACCTCTCCCTAATGCAGTAGGAGATGATTTTAGAACAATAATCGGTCCCTCACAGCACCAGCAGGAACCTCTTCCTATAGCAGTAGGAGATAATTTTAGAACAATAATTTGTCTCTCACAGCACCAGCAAGAACCTCTCCCTATAGCAGTAGGAGATTATTTTAGAACAATAATCTGTCCCTCACAGCACCAGCAGAAGCCTCTCCCTAATGCAGTAGGAGATGATTTTTGAACAATAATCTGTCCCTGACAGCAAAAGCAGGAACCTCTTCCTATAGCAGTAGGAGATAATTTTAGAACAATAATCTGTCCCTCACAGCCCCAGCAGGAACCTCTCCCTAATGCAGTAGGAGATGATTTTAGAATAATAATCTGTCCCTCACAGCACCTGCAGGAACCTCTTCCTATAGCAGTAGGAGATAATTTTAGAACAATAATCTGTCCTTCACAGCACCAGCAGGAACCTCTCCCTATAGCAGTATGAGATTATTTTAGAACAATATTATGTCCCTCACAGCCCCAGCAGGAACCTATCCCTAGAGTAGTAGGAGATGTTTTTAGAACAATAATCTGTCCCTCACAGCACCAGCAGGAACCTCTCCCTACAGCAGTAGGAGATGATTTTAGAACAATAATCTGTCACTCACAGCATCAGCAGGAACCTCTTCCTATAGCACCAAGAGATGATTTTTGAACAATAACCTGTCCCTCACAGCACATACAGGAACCTCTACCTCTAGTATTATGTGATGTTTTTAGAACAATAATCTGTCCCTCACAGCACCAGCAGGAACCTCTCCCTATAGCCGTAGGAAATGATTTTAGAACAACAATCCGTCCCTCACAGCACCGGCAGGAACATCTCCCTATAGCAGTAGGAGATGATTTTAGAACAATAATCTGTTCCTCACAGCACCAGCAGGAACCTCTCCCTAATGCAGTAGGAGATGATTTTAGAACAATAATCTGTCCCTCACAGCACCAGCAGGAGCCTCTCCCTATAGCACTAGGAGATGATTTTAGAACAATAATCTTTCCCTCACAACACCAGCAGGATCCTCTCCCTATAGCAGTAGGAGATGATTTCAGAACAATTATCTGTCCCTCACAGCACCAGCAGGAACCTCTTCCTATTGCAGTAGGAGATGATTTTAGAACAATAATCTGTCCCTCACAGCACCTGCAGGAACCTCTTCCTATAGCAGTAGGAGATAATTTTAGAACAATAATCTGTTCTTCACAGCACCAGCAGGAACCTCTCCCTATAGCAGTAGGAGATTATTTTAGAACAATAATATGTCCCTCACAGCCCCAGCAGGAACCTATCCCTATAGTAGTAGGAGATTTTTTTAGAACAATAATCTGTCCCTCACAGCACCAGCAGGAAACTCTCCCTACAGCAGTAGGAGATGATTTTTGAACAATAACCTGTCCCTCACAGTACATACAGGAACCTCTACCTCTAGCATTATGTGATGTTTTTAGAACAATAATCTGTCACTCACAGCACCAGCAGGAACCTCTCCCTATAGCAGTAGAAAATTATTTTAGAACAATAATGGGTCCCTCAAAGCACCGGCAGGAACCTCTCCCTATAGCAGTAGGAGATGATTTTAGAACAATAATCTGTCCCTCACAGCACCAGCAGGAGCCTCTCCCTATAACACTAGGAGATGATTTTAGAACAATAATCTTTCCCTCACAGCACCAGCAGGAACCTCTCCCTATAGCAGTAGGAGATGATTTCAGAACAATAATCTGTCCCTCACAGCACCAGCAGGAACCTCTTCCTATAGCAGTAGGAGATGATTTTAGAACAATGATCTGTCACTCATAGCACCAGCAGGAACCTCTCCCTATAGCAGTAGGAGTTGATTTTAGAACAATAATCTGTCCCTCACAGCAAAAGCAGGAACCTCTCCCTATAGTAGTATTAGATGATTTTAGAACAATAATCTGTCCCTCACAGCACCAGCAGGAACCTATCCTTAATGCAGTATTAGATGATTTTAGAACAATAATCTGTCCCTCACAGCAACAGCAGGAACCTCTCCGTATAGCACTATGAGATGATTTTAGAACAATTATCTGTCCCTCACAGCACCAGCAAGAACCTCTCCCTATAGCAGTAGTAGATGATTTTAGAACAATAATCTGTCCCTCACAGCACCAGCAGGAACCTCTCCCTATAGCAGTAGGAAATGATTTTAGAACAATAATCTGTCCCTCACAGCACCAGCAGGAACCTCTCCCTATAGCAGTAGGAGTTGATTTTTGAACAATAATCTGTCCCTCACAGCACCAGCAGGAACCTCTCCCTATAGCACTAGGAGATGATTTTAGAACAATAATCTTTCCATCACAGCACTAGCAGTAACCTCTCCCTATAGCAGTAGGAGATGATTTCAGAACAATTATCTGTCCCTCACAGCACCAGCAGGAACCTCTCCCTATAGCAGTAGGAGATGATTTTAGAACAATAATCTGTCCCTCACAGCACCAGCAGGAACCTCTACCTATAGTAGTAATAGATGATCTTAGAACAATAATCTGTCACTCACAGCCCCAGCAGGAACCTCTCCCTATAGCACTAGGAGATAATTTTAGAACAATAATCTGTCCCTCATAGCACCAGCAGGAACCTCTCCCTATAGCACTAGGTGATAATTTTATAACAATTATCTGTCCCTCACAGCACCAGCAGGAACCTCTCCCTATAGCACTAGGAGATGATTTTAGAACAATAATCTTTCCCTCACAGCACTAGCAGTAACCTCTCCCTATAGCAGTAGGAGATGATTTCAGAACAATAATCTGTCCCTCACAGGAGCAGCAGGAACCTCTCCTTCTAGCACTATGTGATGATTTTAGAACAAAAATATGCCCCCACTGCACCAGCATGAACCTCTCCCTATAGCATTAGGAAATGATTTTAGAACAATAATCTGTCCCTCACAGCACCAGCAGGATCCTCTCCCTATAGCAGTAGGAGATGATTTTAGAACAATAATCTGTCCCTCACAGCACCAGCAGGAACCTCTACCTATAGTAGTAATAGATGATCTTAGAACAATAATCTGTCACTCACAGCCCCAGCAGGAACCTCTCCCTATACCACTAGGAGATAATTTTAGAACAGTAATCTGTCCCTCATAGCACCAGGAGGAACCGCTCCCTAAAGCACTAGGTGATAATTTTATAACAATTATCTGTCCCTCACAGCACCAGCAGGAACCTCTCCCTATAGCAGTAGGAGTTGATTTTTGAACAATAATCTGTCCCTCACAGCACCAGCAGGAACCTCTCCCTATAGCACTAGGAGATGATTTTAGAACAGTAATCTTTCCATCACAGCACTAGCAGTAACCTCTCCCTATAGCAGTAGGAGATGATTTCAGAACAATTATCTGTCCCTCACAGCACCAGCAGGACCCTCTCCCTATAGCAGTAGGAGATGATTTTAGTACAATAATCTGTCCCACACCGCACCAGCAGGGACCTCTTCCTATAGCAGTAGGAGATGATTTTAGAACAATAATCTGTCCATCACAGCACCAGCAGGAACCTCTCCCTATAGCAGTAGGAGATTATTTTAAAACAATAATCTGCCCCTCACAGCACCAGCAGGAACCTCTCCCTAATGCAGTAGGAGATGATTTTAGAACAATAATCTGTCCCTCAGAGCACCAGCAGGAACCTCTCCCTATAGCAGTAGGAGATGCTTTTAAAACAATAATCTGTCCCTCACAGCACCAGCAGGAACCTCTCCCTATAGCACTAGGAGATGATTTTAGAACAATAATCTGTCCCTCACAGCACCAGCAGGAACCTCTCCCTATAGCAGTAGGAGATTATTTTAAAACAATAATCTGCCCCTCACAGCACCAGCAGGAACCTCTCCCTAATGCAGTAGGAGATGATTTTAGAACAATAATTTGTCCCTCACAGCACCAGCAGGAACCTCTCCCTATAGTAGTATTAGATGATTTTAGAACAATAGTCTGTCCCTCACAGCACCAGAAGGAACCTCTCCCTATATCAGTAGGAGATGATTTTAGAACAATAATCTGTCCCTCACAGCACAAGGAGGAACCTCTCCGTATAGCACTAGGAGATGATTTTAGAACAATTATCTGTCCCTCACAGCACCAGCAGGAACCTCTCCCTATAGCAGTAGGAGATGATTTTAGAACAATAATCTGTCCCTCACGGCACCAGCAGGAACCTCTCCCAATAGCACTAGGAGATGATTTTGGAACAATTATCTGTCCCTCACAGCACTAGCAGGAACCTCTCCCGATAGCACTATGAGATGATTTTAGAACTATAATCTGTCCCTAACAGCACAAGCAGGAACCTTTCCTTATAGCACTAGTAGATGATTTTAGAACAATTATCTGTCCCTCACAGCACCAGTAAACTGTACCTAATCCAGTACCAGATGGTTTTAGAACACTAAGCTTTCCCCTAACAACGCCGCCAGGAACCTGTCTTTAATGCAGGATGAAATGATATTAGATCGGTAATCTATCCCTCACTGCACTAGTAAACTCGACCTAGTCCAGTATCAGATGGTTTTAGAATGCTAAGCTTTCCCCTAACAACACCGCCAGGAATCTGTCTGTAATGCAAGATGTGATCATATTAGATCGGTAATCTGTCCCTCACAGCTCCGGCAGCATGCTCTCCCTACACTAGCCAGAGACGATGTGACACGCGGCATACGTGACTCCAGCTCATATAGAGGCTGGGTCACATGATGCACTAGCCTATCACAGCCATGCCATTAGTAGATGATGCTGGTCCACTCCCGGTCTCCGCTTGCTTGGAGTGAGGCTCTGATTCCTCTGGTATCTGTCAGCACAATGTCCCCTGCAGCACATGTCCCCAAGCAAACAATAATGACACAGACCACAGCACCAGAGGTGGTAATGGAGGTGGGTGGCCTGGCGGCGTCAGTGGCAAGAGGGGAGGAAGAGACCAGGCTTACTGCTACTCAGCCTGCTATATCTAGCCCTGTAGATGAACTGATGCTCAGAGATGTATTTATGCTCATGCAGCACTGTAACCTTACCCTAAACTGCCTGACCAAATAATTCCACCATCTTAGAGTGGATGTCACTATAATGTGGCATGATATGCAGAAAGTGTGGGATCGTACATCTGCTCTTGAGGGCCGAGTGAGCAACATACAGCAAGGTTGTGTATAAACACAAAGAAGCCCATAACGGGGACACTCAGGGCATATATTGAATAAAAGTTAAATTTATTGATTACCAATGATACAAAAGATGAAGACAAAAAGCAGTTGCAGTGATGACACTAAATACCGTTGAAACACATAAATTAAAATTGACAACTTTGTCAGTGCAGTAAGGGAAGAAGTCGGCCGACTAACATAGAGGATGAGCTGGGCCCTGTGCAGCACGATCTTAATGCTGTGGGCTTGCAATCTAATCATCATGCCAATCGCATTGATGACCTACAAAATAGACTTAGAAGAAACAATGTGAGTGTTCACAGTCTACCAGAGTGCATGGAAGGGAAAAACCACTCTGAGTTTATTGAACAATGGTTGCTGGATGTCTTTGATAAGCACAACTTCACTTATTTGCAGTGGAACGGGTGCACAGGATCTCTGCTAGACCTCTGCCCCCAGGCAATTTACTTCATTACAGAGACAGAGACAAGATCATTTCTTTAGCCCGCATTAAGGGTAATATTGATGTGAACGATTCTAAAGTATCCTTCTTTCCAGACTATTCCATCAAGGTCCAAAAACAAAGGGCTCAGTTTGCAGATGTTAAAAGGTGCCTCTGCACGTTCCAGATCCAGTACATCATGTTTTACCACGCTAAGTTTCGGATCGTTGCATGGGGAGAAGCACTGTTTTTTGAAAGTCCCAAGGTAGCTGCTACATGGCTTGACAGGAACGAGCAACACCTACCTCCTTTTCCCTACACTGCTAACCCTAAATGATGTACACTGTATCTCAGAGTCGTCCTTCATGTTTACTGCACAGTTGTTTGGAGATGCCTTCTTAATTGAAACAAGCTAAAGGCGGTAACCATATGCTTGTTAACATCATATTTTGCTTAATCTACAGTTAACATATCTTTACCCCAATGGGAACTATACTCAGATGCGAGCCTGGATGGATCCCTTTGCGCCCCATCCCTTCCTGCGGAAACATGCTTGGCATCTCCAGTCCTGGGATGTGAGCCTGGTTTGTTTGGTTTTCAATGTTTTCTTGTTTTTTCAGTTTTTTTCTTTTTTCTGTCCTTTTTGCTTTCTTCAGATTGTTATTCACATGCTACTGGACCACATGACTCCCACAATACTTGGTATGTCTATGGGGGTATTACATTGGGAATGTACTGTAGACCACACTGTGTCATACACTCGTCTGATGCTCTTGAGTACAGATGTGGAGCTGGATTTGGCTCTGAGGGCATTTTTTTCTTTGCCCCATTGGGACTACTAGAATGTCTTATATAGCGTGTTATGTTCCTGCTGTAAATGATGGCTAATGACATTGCAATTTTGTCCTGGAATGTTAGGGTAATTAAGGATCCTGTTAAAAAATGTGCCGTATTTAATGCCCTTCAGGACCCCTTCATCAGGCATAGTGCTCGTCACATGCCTGATGAAGGGGTCCTGTGCTGCTCCAAAATGTCGCCATTTTGCTGTAACAATGTGATAATTTTATTAAAGTTTGGATTTGTATGAAGATCCCGGTGTGCTGGTGACACTACTTGCTTTGATGTTGTGTGGTTCCAGCCGTTGGTCGCTTCAGCACCCGCACTATAATTAAGCCATTTACATAGGAATAAACACAAATATATTTAATGCCCTATTTCAAAATGCTCTGTCAATTGTTTTCTTGCAGGAAACACATTTAACCCAAGATACTGTTTCAATGTTGCAGAATAGAATGTTTCCTACCTAATATCACCCATATATTCCGTATATATTCCACTGTGGGTGGTGGTGCATGGCCGTTCTTAGTTGGTGGAGCGATTTGCCTGGTTAATTCCTATAACGAACGAAATTCCTCCATGCTAACTAGTTACGCGACCCCCGGCGGTCCGCGTCCAACTTCTTAGAGGGACAAGTGGCGTTCAGCCACACAAGATCGAGCAATAACAGGTCTGTGATGCCCTTAGATGTCAGGGGCTGCACGCGCGCTACACTGAACGGACCAGCGTGTGTCTACCCTTCGCCGACAGGTGCGGGTAACCCGCTGAACCCTGTTCATGATAGGGATCAGGGATTGCAATTATTTCCCATGAACAAGGAATTCTCAGTAAGTGCAGGTCATAAGCTCGCGTTGATTAAGTCCAACTAACTAACTATATGCCAGAGGCACCAATATTTTAATTTCTGCTACAATACAGTTTCCCTATGAGCAAACATCGATAGATCCTCAGGGATGATTTGTTCTATTGGTTTGTACACTGTTTTCTACACAATGTATTATAGGGTCAGTATATATTCCACCTCCCTATAAGAGTGAGGTGATTTGAAGGACAGGTACATTTTTGGCTGACCACTCCGGGATTCCCATGTTAGTCATAGGGGACTTTAATAGTGTTTGCAATCCCAGCATGGATAAACACCCAGCAGGTCCCCAAGGAGGAATCTTGTTCCTTAGACATTGCAGGGATTAGGATTCTATGACATATGGCGACTCAAGAACCCATTGATTCATGCTTACTCCAGCTGTTCTAGTACCTATCAAACTCTTTCAAGAATAGATCTACTCCTGGGCACAGACACATCTCTCCTCTGGGTGTCAGATACACAATATTTGCCAAGGGGCTGTCAGACCACTCCCCCATCTTAGTTACCTTGGGTAAGATTAAACCTAGAACTAAACCTAATTGGTGTGCCCCTGATTTCTGGTTGAAGGTGCTACTACAGGGAGACTTAATGTGTAAGGCCCTAACTGAATTCTTCCATGTTAACGATGGATCTGTCTCTCCATGGGTTGTTTGGGACACTATGAAAGCTTTCTTGAGGGGTTTGCTGCTTAAAGCTATTAGTGTTCACAAAAAATCTAACTTAGAATGGGAAAACCTTCTGCCAGGTGAGGTACAGCAGAGGGAAGCTCAATTTCTCCAAGACCCCACATCCTCCAATCGCTCTGCATGTATAAAAAAGGAGGTGGGTTGGGACTTTACATGAGGCACATATTCAAACTGTGTGTCTCCATCCCTTATGCAATTTGAAAATAGGAAGGGAATTGGGACTTTGAATGAGGCAGATGGCAACCAATTAAGGTAACACATGTGGAGTAACCTGGTAAGTTTATTGTAATAAAAGGGTATACAATCACACTCAATATGCATAAAATTAAAAAGCCACCACACTGATATGTACACATGATTAATTTCAGTACAGTTCAAAAATACTATACAAGATTATAAGGACATGTTAGGAAGTTCATATATATGTGTACACTAGTAACAATATGGTCCAGTCTCCAGTGAACCAAGGCATGGAGTATACACTTCATATAAAAATTGATAATTGTAAAAACATATTGCATGCTGTAATAATTATTATATAGAATATGGTTGCATCTTGTTAATACTCAATATGAGTTGTGTTAAAAAATAATTTAATCAGGAGCTGATGCACCCAATAATATAGGACTGAAGTTCAAAGTTATGTGTTACTGCAATGGGGAGGCACCACTGGAAGGGTTTGTCTGTCCTGGTACCTTAGGAAGCCATAATACGAATGGAGTAAACATCCAAAAACAGGGCCCCCCAAGAAAAATATTTCTCCATGTGACATAGAATGGGATAGGGTTGCACAAAATTCTTGTGTATGTGTATAGCGACATAGTCCACGAGTAATGTGCTGCATGGTCAGAAGTGCGAATGGAAACACTAAGGCAGCGAGGGGTGCTAGGTAGGTGCCCGGTCTACTTGTAGGTGGCTCCCAGCGTCACATGGGCAGAGAGAAGGAAGAGAGGCATCCCCCCTGAATGGCACAGCTGTCCACAGTTGGTGCCAAAAACCAGTGCCTTGGTTCACTGGAGCATGCTTCCATATTGTTACTAGTGTACACATATATATGAACTTCCTAACATGTTCTTATATTCTTCTTTTATGTATTTATGAGCTGTACTGCAATTAATCATATGTACATATCAGTATGGTGGCTTTTAAATGTTATGCATTTTGAGTGTGATTGTATACCCTCTCTATGAAAATAAACTTGACAGCTTACTCCACACGTTACCCTTATTGGTTGCCATCTGCCTCATTCAACGTCCCAATTCCCTTCCTATTTTCAAATCACTCTGCATGGAAAGATGCGCAATTGATCTATAGACGTATATCCCTAGATAAAGTAGACCGCTCTAGATTTTATTCCAGATGTTGCAACTTTGAGAAGGGGGAAAGAACTGGCCATACGTTAGCGGTAATAGCGAACTCCCAAGACAACACTAACTTTTTCTCTTCTATCTGTACACTTGAGGGGATTTGTTCTTCTGATCAGAATGATATATTGAGTTTCTTTGGTACCTTCTATAGCATATTATAACAGAGCAAAGTTGACTATCATATGTCACGACTAAAGGAATTCCTGGATCCCTTAAAACTGCCCTCTCTCTCCACTACAGACAGACCGGAATTGAACGCCCCTCTGGCGATAGAGGAGCTCAGGCAGGCAGTGGCAGACTCCCCTGAAGGAAAAGCACTGGGTCTAAATGGGCTGCTGCCTGAAATCTACAAACAATATGGAGAGGTGTTATTTCCACAACTGCTTAAGGTCCTTAATAAGGCTTTGAATCCTTTCAGCTCCCAGATACCATGAACAACGCATGTATTATAGTGCTCCCAAAGACGGGAAAGGATTTGCTGGAGCCGGAATCTTATCATTCCATTTCGCTTTTGAACTTTGACCAGTCAGGTTTCATCCCTACTAGGTCCATGACAATCAATCTAAGGAGACTATTCTTAAACATGCAGGTACCGTTAGACAACCCAGGGGAAGCGTGCTATCTTGTCACTAATTCATATGGTGGATTAAGCTATTGTACTCAGTTCCAAGGGCATGCATGCAAATCAATGGCTCAGTTTCTGATTTTTTTCCCACTCTTTAGGGGTACTCGGCAGGGATGTCCTCTTTTCCCATTGCTATTTGCTTTGGCGATCAAAACCCTAGCCGAGGCTATTAGGCAGTCTGATGCCATTTGTGGTTTTAATAGGGGGAACAAATGTGAAAAAAATCTCACTTTATGTGGATGACACTTTGCTATTTCTGGGAGATATGGATCAGTCCTTAACTTCACTTATGTCGCTTATACATATCTTTGGCTCATTTTTGGGCTTTGCTATTAATTGGGATACGTTGGTCCTCTTCCCCCTAGACAAATTCAAGCTTAAGAGCACTATATGGACGTAATTGCCCTTATCAGTAGTAGATCGCGCAAATCTCATAAAAATGATTTGGGCCCCTCAATTATTGTAAGTTCTCCACAATTCACCCATCTGGATCTCCCTAAAATGGTTTAAGCAGATAGAAGCGCTGTTCTGCATATTGCTATGGAAAAGTAAAAACCCTAGGATTAAACTCTCTACTCTTCGGCTACCTAAGGATGGGGGTGGGTTGGGGATACCTCAGCCAAGGAAGTATTTCATGGCTTCCCAGCTTCAGCACTTCACTGGTTGTGGAGAGATGAATTGGGCAGACCCTATACTGGCACAGTTGGAATCGGGAGCTCTTGCTCACTGTCACTTTAGCCCCACCCTAATACTTATGGATAAGGTTTGGCGAGAAATGAAACGCACAATGCGATACAAAGGGGCCTCAGAATATACACCGCTTTGGGGAAACAGGTATTATGCACAGATTTGCAAGCTGGAGGGGTTTAAGCGCTGGTGATTCCAAGGGATATAGTACTTAGCACAGCTGTACACTCAAAATATATTGAGATCCTTTCAGGATCTTCAGAAGGCATTACAGCTTCCCCGGCATGATTTTTTCAAATATCTACAGATATGCCGCACATTGCAGGCTTAGGGTTAATGCATCAATTTAGAAGTCAACTTCATGCCGCTTATCACCTCTCTGGCCATTGTTACTGAGAAAAAAGGTCTTATCTCATCTCTGTATGGCCAGCTAATGGCCAAATCCCAGGATACTTCCAAATGTTTAGGCAGAAGAGGGCGGGAGAAAGATCTAGGCGATATTTCGGATGATGATTGGCAAACCGTTCTAGAGAGAGTGCCTTCAGTGTCATTATCATTTGCGCAACAATTGATCTAATTGTTCATTGTACACAGAACATATAGTACTACAGAGAAGCTATTTAATTGGTGGAGAAGGGACACCCAGGTGTGCCCATGCTGCCAACAATCTCCAACAGACATGCTTCATATGCTATGGAGGTGCCCCAAGTTGTTCAAATATTGGCGTGAGCTGGTGAGCACCACTAATGGGGTATTTTCCACTCATGTTGCCCTGGAACCCAAAATTACCTTGTTGGGCTGCTTGGATGAGGAGGTATATCCACCGGAGATATTAACACCAATTAATAGGCTACTATTTATAGCACGCAAACATATAGCTTTGAAGTGGTTGTCACCGAGCCCTCCATCATTTGAGGAATGACGCATCCAGATAAATGACACCTTATTGAAAGAACAACAGGCCTATCGGAAAAAAGGCACACCAAATAAATTTTACAAAATATGGGGGACATGGCTGGCAGTGCCTGGCCTGGCCCCATTCTCATTGGTCTCTCTCAGAGTTCTGCAAGGTAGCTAGAAATGTTACCGAACGTACAATTATGCTGACAGTTAATAATGCATGATGAACTGCATATTGTAGGTTTATCAGCAGTATAATGAGCATGATTATATGTAAGAGCTAAGGTGTAATGCTATGGTATATCTAAGTGGCATGACCACTGTTTCATGTGACAAAGTGTTTATACCATGATTGCTGTGTTGATGACTAAACATATACTGCCAAGTAACCCTATACATATATTTAGGAAGTACTGTATCCTGGTTTGAAAGTATAGATATACACTCTCCAGCAACCCAACCAAAATTGTAGAGACATTCCGTTACCATCTATCCGCGTTATATGACCAACCTGCCCCCCTTGATCCACAATTAATCACCAACTTTCTTGATTCCACAATACTACCAAGCATTCCAACACAAGAGAAAGAAAGACTAGATGCCCCTATTTCCATTGAAGAAGTACTTCTGGCTATAAAAACCCTTAAATTGCATAAAAGACCAGGCCCAGACGGCTTTACAGCCACTTATTATAAGCAATTCGCTGAACTTCTTGCCCCAATCCTATCTGCTGCCCTTAACGCAGTCTTAAAAGATCGTCCATTTACTTCAGAATCACTTCACGCCTCTATTTCCATGATCCCCAAACCATCCTCGGATGACACGTCCTGGATGAACTATCGCCCAATCTCACTCTTAAATATAGATGTCAAAATTCTCACCAAGATCTTATCTTTACGCCTCAACACGATCATTGGTTCACTAATTAATAAGGACCAAGTGGGGTTCATACCCTCTAGACAGGCAGGTGACAACATCAGAAGAGCCGTGCTCCTATCTCACTTTGCCCGCACACGCAACATCCCTGCCTGCTTCCTCTCCCTAGACATCCGCAAGGCTTTTGATACGCTGACATGGCCATATCTCCTGCTCACACTACAAAAATGGGGCTTTGGTCCGCACTTTCTAAAATGGATAACGGCTTTATACTCCAATCCATCTGCGCATGTTAAGTACGCAGGTTTCCGATCGGACCCTTTTCCAGTCCGAAGAGGAACCAGGCAGGGATGTCCCCTCTCCCCCTTATTATTCGCTCTTGCAATAGAACCCCTGGCGCAAGCAATCCGCTCCAACCCAAATATAAAAGGTATAGAACTAGGGGGTCACCATCATAAATTATGCTTATTTGCAGATGATGTTCTTGTTTTCCTCACATCCCCCCTGACTTCGTCACCTAACCTGCTCTCGCTACTGAAAACATTCGCCACGATATCAGGCTTGACTATAAATAATCAAAAATCTAAAATCCTTAATATCTCTCTGCCCCCCCCACTTCAAACTCAACTCCAACAAGTCCTTCCTTTCTCTTGGGCCCCACATCACTTAACATTCCTGGGGATCAAATTGACACCTGACCATAATAGCCTTTATTCAGCGAATTACCCCCCAATGCTGTCCCATCTCTCTCTCCTTTATCCGTCCATGACCCCGTCCTTCGTGGGATTTCTCTATGTCTTAGAACCCGTCTTATTGGTAAAACTACTGTCACTATGCAGGATTGGTCCTTTATCCCTCACAGCTGGTCCTCAGGTAGTCAAATCTCTCTACCCTGTCGTAACCCCCCATTAAGCGACTTATTTCCGATAATACCAGTCCACAGTTAAACTAGGGGTCCTTACAATTCACTACACCCCGGGTTCTCTTTCCTT
>BLSH010460354.1:154098-181159 GCA_018402905.1 Glandirana rugosa | reverse complement strand
GATCACTTCCCTTCCCCCTCACACAGAGCGGAGGTCCGTGTTTACATACACGGACCTCCGCTCATTCGTTCCGGGGGGGGCATCGCGGGTGGCCGGCGGCAATCGAAGCCGCCGGACCCGCTCCCTGGACCCCCCCCGGACACAGTGAGCGCGCGCGCACGCCTCCGGCGGCGCGCGCGCGCTCACAGTGGCTCTGTATCGCGGCCGCCGTCGTATGACGGCGATTCGCGTTACAGAGCCACATTGTCGCCGTCAATTGCCGATCAGCCGTCGGCAAGCGGTTAACCTGAATACCTGAATATAAACCTTCCATTTCTAAGCTTGTAGTGTTGGTGCCTCTTCAGGCCCCCCCGAGAGCCTCCAGACCACCCAACCCCCCCGCATGGGAACTAGAGGCCGGGCAGGGGCTCCGGAGAGGGGCCCGCCAAAGCAGCCCCGAAGCTCCTCCTGTGTACTGATATTACACACCTAGTTCGCTGAAGGAGGAAACCGTATGGCCTACTGCATGAGTGTAAATAGTGAATGTCTCCAGTATCTGCTTTAGAGGATAGGGACGAGAAAGTTCTCCCCCAGTCCTCGTTTATCTTGTAGGCATCTTGTTTGAGTAACTAGGGCTGTCGCAATATAGTTTTGCTAGTCTCAATTAATATTGGGGTGAGTAACTGCAGTCATGGGGGAGCTCAGCCTTATGTAATTAGATAGGTTGTGTAGCCGTTTGGAAAGTTGTAGTGAGTGAGGAATATTCCTCTGAACATTTGAAGTGTTGCCAGCAGGACCATATTGTTTGGAATTTATGGGGGGTCTCGTTTACTTGATGAACTAGGTGTTCCATTTCTTCTATTTTGTTAATTTTTTTAAACCAGTCTTGCATTGTAGGGGGATTAGGTGATTGCCAAAAGATAGGGAGTCATTTTTTCTGCATTAAGCAAGTGGATTGTGAGGGACCTTCTATAGTGTTTTTGTGGGATTGATGCGTGATGGAGGAGAAGCTGTATGGGGGAGAAGTCAATTTTGTATGAGGAAATGAGAGTCGTTAGATGATGAACCTCTGTCCAAAAGGGAATGATTTTGGGGCACGACCACCATATGTGTAGGAATGATCCTATATCTTTAGAGCAGCGCCAGCAAGTTGGAGGAGTGGAGGGATACATTTTGTGTAGACGTAGAGGTGTCTTGTACCATTTTGATAACATTTTAAACCCGTTTTCCTGGGCCGAGACGTTGATTGAGCCCTTGTGTATGTGTGAGCAAATAGTTTCCCAGTCTTTGGAGGATAAGTCTATGTTTAAATCTCTTTCCCAAGATTTGATGTATGTATTGTGTTTTATGTCCAGGTTTGAGAACAGGATAGTATATAACTCTGAGATCAGGTGTCTCTTCTTCAAAGGTTGTACGTGGTCTAGAGCAGTGTTCCCCAACCCAGTCCTCAAGGCCCACCAACAGGTCATGTTTTCAAGATTTCCCTCACATGAAGTGGTAATTACTAAGGCAGTGAAACTGATCAAATCACCTGTGCAAAATAATGGGAATCCTGAAAACATGACCCGTTGGTGGGCCTTGAGGACAGGGTTGGGGAACACTGGCCTAGAGAACCTTGTTCTGTATCTGAGGCCGTTTAGAAAATGTTGTAGCTGTCGGTAAGTCCAAAAGTAAGAGGGGTTATTTGCATTTGCCTCAAGGAACTTATCATAGGTTAAGAATGAATTGTTCTGGAAAAAGAACTCTGCCCGCAAATCATGGTTAGGGTTGATCTCTGGAACGAGGTGAGTGTTAAGGCCTGGAGGGAAATTAGGGTTGAAAGAAATCGGAGTGAGTGGGCCCGGAGTAGAGAAAATGTTAAATTGTTTGCTGCAATGACCCAATGTCGTAAGTGTAGGGTGCATCAGTGGATGAAGTTTACAGCTTTGAGGGAGGCGATTGTTGGGTAGCCAGGGGAGAAGGCGCAAGGGAGTTGGCGAGAAAGCTTGTTCGATTGACACCCAAGCTTTTGATCCGGCATGTACGTGCCAGTCTACTATTCTAGTAAGCTGGCAGTCCGCTTGGTATTTTGAGAAGTCTGGTAGACCAATGCCACCTTTTGTTTTGGGGAGTGTAAGTCTGTCCATACCAATTCGGGGGGATTTGTTTGCCCATATAAAGTCCGAGCAGGCCTTTCTTATGGAGGCTAGGAAAGTCTTAGGAAGCCTTATGGGGACCGTTTGCATAATATAAAGTAACCTAGGAAGAACGTTCATTTTAATTGTGGCCGCTCTGCCAAACCAAGAGAGTAGGCCTTTGAACCATGTTTTTAGGTCTTGGTGTATAGATCGTAGGATTGGCAAGTAGTTTTTAGCAAAGAGATCGGATAGGTTAGCCGGGAGTTGAATACCCAAATATGTAATGGCTTTAGAATTCCATTTAAAGGGATAGTTCTGGTTGCATTGCTTTAAGATCGGGGTAGGTAGGGAAATGTTTAGGGCCCTTGATTTTTCCAGGTTAATTTTTAGCCTGGCCACTTTTTCAAAGTTAGCCAAATCTTGGAGGAGGTTGGGTAGTGTGGTGTGTGGGTCTGTAAAAAATAGCAGGATATCATCAGCATAAGCAGCCACCTTGAATTCCTTGTTTCTTACTGGAATGCCTCTAATGTTGGGGTTGCTTCTTATGCTATGAAGGAGGGGTCCAAGAGTTAAAATGAATATTAGTGGTGAGAGGGGGCATCCCTGTCTGGTTCCATTTGCGATGGAAAAGGCGTCTGATAGGTGGCCGTTGACCCTTACTCTTGCCGCGGGGTTAGTGTATAGTGCCATAATGTAGCACCTCATTTGCGGTCCAATGCCCAAGGCTTGTAGAGCTGCTGACATGTAATCCCAGGCCACTCTATCGAACGCCTTCTCCACGCCTAGGGAAAGTAAACAACTCTGTAGCTTATCTGTGGTGATCCAATGGTGGATAGTAATTGCCTTCAGGGTGTTGTCCCTGGCTTCCCTGCCTGGAACAAAGCCTATATGGTCTATAGAGATTGTCTGTGGTAATAGAGGGAGTATTCTGTTGGCCAGTATCTTAGCGAATAATTTTAAGTCTACGTTTAGTAGCGAAATCGGCCGGTAATTGGGGACGACAGTGGGGTCCTTACCAGATTTGGGGATCACTGAAATGTGCGCCGTTAATAGATTGTGAGGGGGTGAGGATCCCTGAGCTAGAGAGTTGAAGGCGGCTAGGTAGTGTTTGTTCAGTAAGTCTAGAAAGGTTTTGTAGTAACCTGCTGTCAGGCCATCCGGGCCAGGGGATTTACCGGGCTTGGTACTTGTAGTTCAGTCAGTGGCTTGTCAAGATTTATAGCTTCATTTTCTGGAAAAAAAGGGGGCCCGAACTTATGTAGAAAGGATTTGATTAACTCTATTCGCTGGGGGTGTCGGCGGAGTGGTCTTAGACTGTAAGTTATACAATTGCTTATAGTAGGCGACAAATTGTTGCGCTATTTCAGGGGTTGTTGTAATTATTTCTCCTTTAGGGTTGACTATCGAGTGGATAATATTGTTTGCTCTTTTAGCTGCAATAGACCGGGCCAAAATTTTCCCTGCTTTGTTTCCAAATTCATAAAACGTTTTTTGGTGCAAGATAATGTTTCTTTTAGTTCTTTTATTTAGTTCAGTTGCTAGCTCAGACCTAGTTGTGATTAGCTCTTGTAATGTGTTATCCGCCAGGGATTTTTTGTGTGTGTTTTCAAGGGAAGATATCTTGGTAAGGAGGTTGTTTAAGTGGGCTTGCCTAACTTTTTTTGCGTTCTGTTGTGATTGTGATGAGTTCTCCTCTGATCACACATTTATGTGTCATCCAAATCGACATGGGGGAGATCTCTTGGGAAGCGTTCTCCTCAAAAAATTGTTGTAGGGCTTTTTGTAGTCTGGGGATCGTCGCTGGGTCCGTCAATATTGATGAGTCTAATCTCCAATATTTAGGTCCCTGTGGTGCGTGGGAGATATTAATAGTCATAGTAACGGGGTGGTGGTCCGATAGAAACATGGGTTCTTTCGACGCTTGCTGTAGTGAGGGAAGATCCCTTTGAGAGATGTAAATGGCATCTTTCCTGGAATATTTATTGTGCAGAGCAGAGAAAAAGGTGTAATCTCTCGTGTGGGGATGGAGGGTGCGCCAGGAATCGTGCAATGTGAGTTCAAGTAAGCTTCTTTTGATGGATCGTAGGGCACTATATTGGATCGAGGAGGTACCGTTCGAGGTGTCCAGTAGAGGGTAGAGGGGAAGATTGAGGTCTCCTCCCATGATCAGTAAGCCTTCTGAGAAGTCCAAAATTTGGTCTTTCACATTTCTGAAGAACGGGACTTGTAAGATAATGGGCGCATATATATTGGCTATAGTGACTGGTTTATTGGCTATCGTTCCTTTTGTAAAAATAAATCTCCCGTCTGGGTCTGGTTTGGTTTGATTGACTTGAAGGGGGCAGTGTTTAGAAAGGAGAATGGTCACTCCTTTAGATTTAGTATTTGGGTTGGTGGCGTGGAAGACCGTTGGGTATCTATGGTTGTGTAATTTTGGAATAGTGTCAGATTTTAAATGAGTCTCCTGAAGGAGAAGTATGTCAGCCCTCTGTTTATGAAGAAAGGCCAGGACTTGCAATCTTTTTTTGGGAATGTTGAGTCCCTTTGTGTTAAGTGAAATAATTTTTAAAGTCGTCATGTTCTAAGGACTGGTCAGTGTGTCGTGTGAGCTAAGGCTAGATACATTTCCTGACCTAGTGTTAGGTGCCTTGGAGGGGTGTAGCAGGACACTCTGCCCAAGCGGGGTAGGAGTGGTCTGAACAGTCGTCTGCGGGTATTAAGCGTCTGTATTGTGTCAGGGGTAGGTTGGTACTCTGTGTGAGGTGTATAGATACGATGCGCCCCTTGAAATGGGGTCAGCTAGTTGAAGTCGGAGACCAGAGGTATGCAAAGCCTCTAATCAAGTTTAGATCCTACCAGGTGGGGGTATCCAACAGGGTTCAATGGTGTGCTAGGTCTGTGTGATTTGTGATTCTGTTATAAATTGTGGGAATCCCACTGTAGGAGGTTGGAGAAGACATAGGGGAGGAGTTCGGTGAGATGAGAGGGAATGATCTAACCGAACCACAATAGTATGTGCTATCGGAACAATAATAAAAGATGTATTAGCGATTTCAGTAAGGGTAATTACCTTAATAAAACAAGTAACAACAACAAGCCTCTGGTCGAGCATGGGTACCTAGGTGGGTCTCGGGGACGGGTTTTAGGGATACCGGTAGAGACAGGTATAATTACTGAGTGGGTAAATCATAAGGCGGGCAATGTATATTATGGTGCATTTCCTTTTAGCTTCCAGCATAGACCTCAGGGTAGGGATTGTGGACCTCGGGATGTGTTATAGAAGGCCTTTAGAGATATCCATGCTCTCCTGTCAGCTATCTATGAAAAATATGAAACAATCAGTAACCTTGCTATAAACAGTTAGGGTAGAATATCTGGTTATTTGCATACTTAACAGTCTTTATGGGTGAAAGTCTCTGGATACTTGTCCACCTCCCCACAGAGGGGGGGATTCTGAGGTGTAAGTGCGAGGGAATTTTACCGACCTGATGGAGAAAACAGAGGAAAAAAAAAAATTTTGCCACCAGTGAGTACACGGTATATCACCCTCTGCAGAGCGAACATGGACAAGACCCAGACAAGTGACACCTAAAAAGGAGAGCCTTATGGGCTTCCAAGAAGAAGGGAAAAAGTGTGCTTATTTAGGGTCTGAAAGGACCTCTCATGGCCCAATTATCATACAAACAGTTGCAGCAATTCAAAGCTTCGGAGCCATCATATTAGTGTCGTTGTAATCTACTGAGATCTTGGAATGATCTCATCCGTGGTCTACGAGAGGAAAAAAAAAAAAAGGGGGGGAGTGCATCATGGCTATACAGATTGTTAAAATGTGCTGTTGTTATTGGGGAGGAAAAATAATGTACTGAGCCTGTGGGCTATAGCCGAATGGGGGTCTGGGTCTGTGAGCTATTATAGTGGCTTATCTTCCCCGATCGGGTTTTTGTGCTATATGAGCCTTCTGCGTGTGTCTCTGGGTGCCATGACAGGTCCCTGGTCAGATGGCTTGGTGCGGCTTGTAAGGCTGCACTAGCTGCAGCCTGGGATATGTGTGAGCCGGGGCTATCTCGTGATGAGGGCAGCTTATGTCCCCTTTTGCCGGGTCGGCTAGTCAGGCTCCCCTCCCCTGCTTACCCGCATGTGCACTGTACAGACTTGTCCCAGGAGAGGCCGGCGGTGGCCGCGAGATGGAGGGGGCCGCAAAGATGGGGGCGGCCGTCTTCGGCGGGTAGTCTTGAGGCTCTCTCCGGTCCCCTCCGGGGGCATGGAGCCTTGCAATAGAGGGCTCTAAATGTAGCCGGGACTGCTGGGCACCACTGGATGAGGTCCTGCCGTCTGTCCGGGCGTCCTGAGAGTGGGATAGCGATGATTCGCTTGTCTCTCTCCCGGAGCTCAGTGAAGCTGCGTCTTCCTCCACTGACATCAGGCCACGCCTCTCGAGTAAACTTTTACACTCCGAGGAGTTGTACGATGTCTGGAGGTGCCAGCATGCTAATGAAAAAGATTATACGTTTTTCTCCCCCAGACACCGTACATACTCCCGGATAGATATGTTCATATCAGACAAATGGCTACTGCAAAAAATATCATCGTCATCTGTCCACGATATAACGTGGTCAGATCACGCTGCAGTGACCATATCCATCTTGGATCAAGGAGCCCCACAATCTACCCCCATCTGGAGCTGCAACAATAAAATGCTACAAGATCCTGAGACCTACAAAATAATCTCCCAACACATCACAGAATTTTTTGAAAACAACACGGACTCAGTAGAAAACGCATATACCTTGTGGAATGCACACAAGGCGTATTTGAGAGGGATTCTTATACAACAGGGGGCAAAACTAAAAAGAAGATATGACCTTCTCCTAAACAAATTGGAAATAAATATCCATGACCTAGAACTCAAAAACAAAACAAATCTAACACCAAATTTATCCTCCTCACTACAAAATCTCAGAGAAAAACTGAGAATGCTTCTTCTGCAGACACACAATAAATACACGAGAAAGCTTAAAACTAATACATACGCCAACACTAACCAATCAGGTAAATTACTGGCCCACAGGGTGAAAGCGGTGCAATCCAAAACAAGGATCCACCACGTGGTACACCCTAGGACTAAAAATAAGATCACAAATTGTGATTGTGGACCATTTCTCAGACTTTTATGGTGAGTTATATAATCTCAAAAACGACCCCCTCACGGTACAACCCTCCACTGAAAAAATCACAAATTTCCTAGATGCACTTAATTTACCCAGGCTCTCAGAAGCGCAACACCAAAGCTTAAACACACCGTTTACTATCCATGATATTCAGAAGGTCATATCCTCTTTGCCCAATGGAAAGTCACCAGGCCCAGACGGATTCCAAAACTAATTCTATAAGATATTTCACTCATCTCCTCAGTTTTCTCCCTGGCTGTAAAAACCTCATCCTTCCCCCCCGGAAATGCTTAAAGCATATGTAGTGACCCTCCCGAAACCAGGGAAAGACCCAACTACTCCTGCAAATTTTAGGCCGATACCGCTCCTCAATTCAGATATAAAGATCTATGCAAAATTAATTGCAGGTCGACTATCCAATGTAATACCCAACTTTATAGCCAAAGACCAGATGGGGTTTGTTCTTGGAAGGCAACCTTCGGACGCCACAAGGCGTATCCTCAATGTGATACATCACGTAGGAAAACGCGGAACGCCTACTCTGCTTCTATCCATAGATGCAGAGAAGGCGTTCGACAGAGTGGAGGGGAACTACATGTCTCAGGTATTGCTGAAGTTTGGCTTTCAGGGATACATCAAAGATGCGATCTTAGCCCTTTATTCGAACCCTACTGCGCAGGTGTATACTTCTGGACTCCTGTCCAAAGTATTCAATATAACCAATGGCACACGACAGGGCTGCCCCCTATCCCTGTACATCTTCAATCTGGTTATCGAGCCCCTGGCGGAAGCCATTAGATCTAACCCTCACATCTCAGGATTCCAATTTAGGGATAGGACTCATGTTATAAATTTATTTACTGATGATGTGATTCTGCTACTAACTAACCCCTCAAAATCTCTACCTCAAGTACACCCGACCTTGGAGTTGTTTAGTGCCATATCATATTATAAGGTCAACTACACAAAATCTCTCATATTAGACATGGCTACCCCAACCGACACAAAGCACCACCTCCAAGCCCAATTCCCATACACATGGAACTCCAAAGGCATACCATACCTGGGAATAACCCTGACAGTCTCCTTAGCATCTCTGATATCTACAAATTACACTCCCCTGATCAAGCAAACCCAATCCATTCTTCAACAAATGGCACAAAAAGAACTGACATGGACAGGGCGCTCAGCGGCTCTCAAAATGATAATCCTACCCCAACTACTCTACTACTTCAGAGTGCTCCCAGTCCAGGTCCCACAAAAATACATGAGACAATTAGAAGAGATCCTAAACAAATTTATATGGAGCAACAAAAAACCCAGGTGTGCACACACTAACCTAATTAAACACAAATCAATGGGGGGCATGGGGCTAGCAGACATTCAAGACTACCACCAGGCAGCCATATTGGACCAACTGAAACACTGGTTCAATGCTAATACTAGACCCCTATGGGTGGACATAGAACTGTCATTAGCCCCCACAAATGACTTAACCTCCCTAATACTCCTAGACTGATGGAAAAAATGGGACATCACATCACTATCCCCCACAATGACCGCCTCAATCCAAGTCTGGAGGAAATTGATTAACCACACAAAGCAAGCATCCGCAATTCCCCTTACCATGCTCTCTATCAAAGTACTTGAAACTCTAATACCCTTTATATATACGGCACCACCCCGTGAGCATGGTATCCACAATATTCAGGACTTTATCCATAATTCTAAAATTAAAAGATTGGAAACCCTGAAAAAAAGAGTTCTTACTCCCAGAACATACCCAATTCTCCTGCATAAGAATTAGATTCTTCCTGTCCAAACACCCAATACCATCCCTCAACATACCCTCAGAAATATGGGACTTTCTTAATGCCCCAATACCTAAAAAGAAAGGCATCTCAATATACTATAACACACTGAAAGACAAAATGACACCACAAAATATCGCACCCATGACAAAATGGGAAAATGATCTAGCCAAAAATTTCTCCTTACCCCAATGGCGCTTTGCCTTCCAAGCCACATATAAATACTCCAAATGTTGCAACCATTGGGAGATGATGCTAAAACGTACTCATAGGTGGTATTATACCCCCTTCAAATTAGCAAGACTTTTCCCCGGTCTCTCCCCTCAATGCTGGAGAGAGTGTGGAAAAGTAGGGAATCTTCTACATATCATATGGGAATGCCCAAGTCTAACTAGCTTTTGGAAACGGACTTTCACACTAATATCTTCAATCACAGGCATCATATGCAAACCGGACCCAGGCCTTGCAATCCTAAAACTGGGAATAGAAATATTCCCTACAGGAATGAGACCCACGGTAACACACATTCTACTAGCAGCTCGTAATTCAATCCTAAAAAAGATGGAAAACCCAGGATTCTCTGAGTATAACTGAAGTAGGGCACACAGTACAAACCAACTATCTATTTGAAAGAGCCCTAGCACTCAACTCACTGACATGTAAAATCTTTGATGAGCACTGGTCCATATGGACTTCCAGATTCAACGCTCCTGACCCCCCAATCCTCAATGAGTATTGATCAAGAATAGCCCTCAGACTCAAAAGTGTACCTCTAGTTCACCTTGTTTTAAGTTAACTTCGTTATTATTCCACCTATCCAGATTCGCAGATAGTGGGTGCCGCGGAACTTCCCCCCTGCTACAGTGAGTCCCCATTGGGGTGGCACGGGGGGGATGATACATGGACAGTGATTACAAACAACAATTTGATTGCAAATAACAATTGAATATCTTATGCTTAAGACTGTTGGAAACAAATGTTTGTTATGCTACTGTTTCTGTAACCCACTGTGATTCCCTGCTCATAAGCTGTATTGTCTGTATGCATTACTTTTGGACACAAAAATCAATAAAAAAACTATTGAAAAAAAAAAATAGGCCTTTTGCGGGTCCCCGGTAAGAAAAGGGGAGATAATGCCAGCCCATTGGTCATGAGGCCATCCCTCTCTCTCTGCAACCCTCTCAAAAGTAGTGATAAAGGCCTCCACATCATCACTTGGTGTCAGTTTTTGCAAGAAATGGCTGGCCCTCACCGATACTTGGTTGCCAGGGGCAATGGCTGCTTGTTCCCGCCCCTGAGAGAGACGCTGCACTGCCTCCTGCAAGGCAACCACTTGTGCCTGTGTGGCTTCCTGCTGGGCTGAAAACTGGGCAGCCAGCAAACGGGTATTTTCCTGCTGCTGGGCCATCGCCTCCTCATGGCGATGGTTTGCCTCCATAGAGGCTTGCTGCAGGGTCACGGTGGCTTGCGCAAACGCCTTGATGACCTCCTCCATGTCTTTCCCTGCTGTTTGTAATGTCTGAGCTGATTTCACCCAAGACATGCCCTAGGTACACTGTCTCTTAAAATGTCAGTTTTCAGTTTTAAACTGCTTTTGCGGCTGCAAATGCACTCTGCCAGCATCCAAGACACCAGTTGTAAAGTTGGGGGATTGTAGCTTCACAGGATTGAGTGCAAAAGCTGGCAAACTTAAACAGACAGAGTTTTATTCCCACAAAACAAGGCTTCCAGCAGCATTTCAGAAATGGCAACATAACAAAAGAAAGTCCGCTTGTCTTCAGCACAAGGTAAATAAAAGTAAAAGGCACATACAGTTTGTTGACGGGTCTTCAACCCAGGACTTTGCACAATCCTTGTTAGGGTTTTTTTTCCTTTAGCAGCCCCCAGCACACATCCAGCTCTCTAAAAACATGCAGCTCTCCAAACACAGGTGTCTCCTCACAGCTCCTCCTCACCGCCAGCTAACACCATTTCCTCCCTTTAAGAGCTGCTTCCTGGAGACTATTAGCCCCATGTGTGCTGGATTCCCTGTAGTCAGGGGTGGAGGCCCCATCTCACCGGGTCCCTACTATCTCTCTATCAATGCAGGGAGAACTGCGAGTCAGTCCTCTCTGTCATATTGCTATCCCCGGAACTTCTCACCCCTCTCGGGTGACCCCCTGAGCACTTATCCCCTTTCTTTAAAGGGACCACAAACCAAATATTGGTGCTATATAGCACCCGTCCAGGACCCAACCTTGGCGTCCTGTGCAATATATATATATATATATATATATATATATATATATATATATATATATATATCAATCATAGGTTGTAGATGCTATAACTTTCACATAAACCAATTAATATTACCAAAGACATGTAGCAGAATACATTTTGGCCTAAATTTATGAAGAAATTTGATTTTACTGGATATTTTTTATAACAGAACGTAGACAAAATTTTCAATCTATTTTCATTTGTATACCAAAAAATCAAAAACCCAGTGATGATCAAATACCATCAAAGGAAAGCTCTATTTGTGAGAAAAATATATAAAATAATTTGTATACAGTGTTGCATGACAGAGCAATTGCCAGTTAAAGTAGCACAGTGCTGAAAGTGGTTAATAATATCATCCAGTAATGTAAATTCTCATCAGTCATTATGACCCAGTGCCTAACAATGTTGCCTTGCTGCTATGCTGAATGCTAATGACAGATCCTCAGGGCAACTGCTATTTGGAAACAAAGCTGGGGATGCTGGGTGACGTTGTGTGACAATGTATGTAAATGGCCAGTTTGTGCCAGTTTTGTGGGTGGCTCGCCTATCTTTGAACAGGCTTTGAACATACCAAATTCATGTTCAATGGAAACCAAAGCTCATCCCTAATAATTTGAATATAGACTAAAATAAATTGTTTCATCCCCATCTGTGATGTTATGTTATATTGATTGTTGGAGACAGTTGGATAAAAGAAATCATAAAGTGAATGTAAGTGATACTTTGCAATGAGAGGGTCTTATACTTATGTTTTCTGCTCATTCCTGGAGGCATCACATTTCCAAATTAGTAACAGATTGCTTTTATGAAAGTGAACCTTATCATGGTTGTATATTTGTGTGATCTAGCATATTATGCCTGCTGGATGGCTCACCTGAGGTATAGATTTTAGACCAAGGGCTGGTCAGGTGCAAATGAATTGATTTTAGGAACAGTATGCCACAAATAATTTATTTTATGTGTTCACTGGTAAAAATCTCAGATTTTCATCCAGATCTCTAACCTTTACCTCAAGGTTATCCAAAGACATTTTGATACACCTTGCAATTTTCATGCATGTTTTGCAGATTTTCACACCCTTTATTTTCACAGATGATTAATGGTTCAGAACCTTAAAAAAACATTATCAAGTATAAGTGTTGTGTACTTCCCTCTCAGTTTGCTGCACTTGTTTGAAAGAATGAACAAATTCCTTTGGTCAGGTCATTGCCTCTTGGAACCACTAAACAAAAAGTCAACAAAGAATCAATAACATCACTTGAAAATGTGTAAATTGCACAATGCTTCTTTTTATTAGCTTGCACAGAGAATGTCATATACTTTATTTCCATTATCTGTGTTAGTTGTGCAGTGACTATTTTAAGTGCTTATTGAGTGAGATAACAAATGGAGCACCCAATTCGAGTAACATTAATGGGTAAGGTCTCCCATGCAGCAATGATTATGTAAAACTTCTCACTAATCCATTGGGATCTAAAAGCCACTTACTTGTACACATATGACTTTGTGAAGGGCTATTCATTTATTGGACTGATTTTGTAAGAAGCCTATAAAACTTTTTTCTTGTGTCCTCGACTACTGCAAAAAAATACTTATTCTATTATGCTTTTTTTACTTTAGTTTTACACATCTTTCTGGGAAAAATATTTTTGTAAGTCCATATTTCCATAGCTAATTACACAGCAAATTAGAAAAAGTAACAGTTTGAATGATTACCTATATTTTAGTAAACATGTTTTTTAATAAAACTGCATTCTCTCACCTTTTATTCCTCTGTTTTAATTTACTGTAAATTATAACTATACTTAAATATGCCTAAAATCTATGACAATGACCTTGCTGTGATAGATATACTGTATAAAAAGTTATTAAAAAGGCTACTTAACTTTTCTTTCTTTTGAGTGTGTGAATGGGGGGGGATCAAGTCCTTTTCTTTCATTCAACCCACTGGTTGAACGGAAACAAAAAATGACTTGTATATATGTCCAGCCTTGAATACTGATCACATGACCTGAAACCCAGGCACCTATTCAGGTATTTCTGATTCAATGAAGATAAAAATCATTACCTCCAGCAGAAAACATGTTAAAATTTATGAGCCTCTTATTCACTTACTTTCCAGTTCCATCTAACTTCCACATCACTGTACACTGGCATATAGGGCAAGCATTCATAAAGAAGTTTATAGCTAGTCATAGTGTATGGGTTAAGGGGGCTCATTTTATATGGTCAATTAAAGGTTATAATTTAAGTGTTTATTGTTAAGTCATAGGTTAAATTTTGGACATGAGGAAGGTTTAAAGTTAACACATTATTTCAGGGTTAGAGTTAGAAATAAGCTTAGGAATGGGTTCATGTTCAACCCAACACAGCTTGTTTGAAGTGTATTAAACCACCAAACAAATTTGACAAATTAGGCCAGTTTGCCCACGTGAACCCCCGGCTTCTGTTTGTGAACAAACCAGCTGTTAATCACAGGTAGTGTTGGGCAAACGGCTTGCCCTGTTCTGGGAACACCCTAATTTGCAGGGTGTTCGCCTCACCGAATGCCTTGCAATGCAAGGTGTGCTGCATATGGCAAAGATTTGCCCAATCAGGGCACAGTAAAAGCTGGTTGTTAAGAAGCGGGCCTGAGAAGCCAGCCATGGTGTTCTTAGCAATTGATGAGCCCTCAGCTGTCAATGGGCTTCCCTGCTGACAGCTGAAAAAAAAAATATGCCGGTAAAAAAATAGTAAAAAAAACAGCGTGGGGTCCCCCCAAAATCCATACCAGACCTTTATGTGAGCATGCAGCCTGGCAGGTCAGGAAAGGGGGGGGATGAGTGAGCGATCCCCCCTCCTGAACCATACCAGGCCACATGCCCCAAAGCACCTTGTCCCCATGTTGGTGGGGACAAGGGTCTTTTCTCCACAACCCTGGGCTGTGGTTGTGGGGGTCTGCGGGTGGGGGGGCTTATCAGGATCTGGTGTGAATGAGTATGGGGTACATTGTAACCTACCCATTTCCCAATAAGTGTCAAAAAGTAATAAAAACACAGAGACAGTTTGTAACAGTTCCTTTATTAAAAAAATAAAAAACAGTGTCCCTCGATGTAAATCCATTGTCTATCACTACGCCTACCACACTGAAAAAAGAACAAAAAAAACCCTGCTCCACCTTCAATGCCTCCTCCGCCCTTTGACAGTTCTTATATAGGTAAGGGCAGGGCCACCTGGCGACATCACCTGGTGGCACCATTCCCTTGTGATGTCAGCATGCACTGTCAAAGGGCAGAGGAGGCATTAGTTGGTTGGCCATCAATGAAGGCAGAGCATTTTTTCTTTTCGGGTGCGGTGCAAGGCATGATTGACAATGGATTTACAAGGGGGGCACTGTTTTCTGTTTTTTAATAAAGGAATTGTCAAAAACTGTCTCTGTGTTTTTATTACTTTTTGACACTTTTTTGTGAATGGTTAGGGATACTATGTACTCCATACTCATTCAAATGGGGGAGGCTGGGATCTGGGGGCCCCTTCTTAAAGGGGGCTTCCAGATTCCAATAAGCCCCCTGCTCGCAGACCCCCTAAACCACAGCACAGGGTTGTGGGGAAAAGACCTTTGTCACGTGCCTAGAATGGTTCATGAGGGAGGTTGCTCCCCCCATTTTCCTGACCTGCCAGGAAAAGGGTCCGGTATGGACTGGGGGGGGGGGCCATGCCATTTTTTTCTTTATTTTTTTTCAATAGCCAAGTGCCGGCAATTGCAACCGAAAAAAAAAATTTAAATATGATTTGACTCTTTTTATTTATGTTCTATGCATGCTACAGATGTACCACTTTACAGGCAAACTAAGGGGACCCCCCAGGCACTATATTTAAAGGAATTTTTAATTTTTATTGTTGCACTTTAAGCATCATTAAAATCACTGTTTCTGAAAAAAATATTCTTTTTAAAACATTTTTTGCATTAATACATGTCCCTCAGGGTAGTACCTGGCCCCCATTCCCCTTTTATGGCCAATTATTATTATTGCCAAAATGGGCACTTTTGATTTTTCCTGTTCGGCTACCATAGTTCTGCAGGGGGGTGTTTGGCCCATCAATAATCACAGGTAATGTTATTGACCAAATATGATTAGGTCCATATTTGGTCAATGACATCATCTTTGATTTCCAGGTGTCTTGCTGGAGATATGTCACCTGTTACTGGAGTAGCAGTGAGAAGCATTGTCCTAGGGCAGGTCATCGTGGCAACAGGGCAACATAATCATACATTGGGTCATTGTGACAGCAGGTCATAGTGTTGGACCATGTGAATGATGCTGGATGTACATTGTGGGACATTGTTTACATTACCTTTTGTAATAAAATATTTCTACATGGTATCTGTTTTTTTATTTACTGTTTACATTTTTTGCAAATAGGTAAAAAGGGATATTAACTGTCACATCTCCCAGCTTCCCCCTATGCTCCTTGAACATCTCCCATTATCACACACAACACCCATGCGTGTGGAGTGCCACCAACACCTCACACACAGTTCCTGCCACTCCACACCTTCTGTGTGCAAGGTGCCAGGTTATCAGGTACCCTGCAGCAGCCAGTATGTGGGTTCCCTCATGCCAGCTGCAGAACTCCTTTTCCCCAGATGCCCAGGTTCTCACAGGCACAGTGTGATCTTCTTCCTGTGTTGTGCCCACCTGGAAATGAACAGCTCACCCCCGGCCATGCACCTGACCTTGCCTCATGGAAAAGGGACAGGGCCTGTTGCCTTTGCAATCCAATGCAGCATGTTGCCTGGGTCACAGGATCATGCCCAGGCTCAGGTACACTGTAATGATGTTATGTGCTGGACACACAAAAAGCTGTCAACCATCTTGTACAGAAATCAGCCATGACAGTCTAGAGTACTCACTCCCTCCTCCCTTCAGTATGGAATTCCAAAAGCCACTTTAAAATAACCATTATCTCAGCTAAATGAGTCTCCAGGATGTAAAAAAAGAACCAGGCTGGATGGATGCACTCCATACGATCTCCTTTATTGATAAAAACCACAAGGCAGACTCCAGTGGACTAAAAGTCCCAGCAGGACTGACGTGTTTCACACCAGTCAACGGGTATGATTAAACACCGCTGACTGGAGTGAAATGCGTCCCACTGAGTCCCCAGGATGTCAGGTTTTGCTGGGCAGTCCATTAAACCACAAAGCATGCCATCAAAGGGAGGCTCAGAATTAAAAGGACACTGAGAGCAAAGGCGACCTTTCAGAGACTCCTACCCAATGCAAAACTTAAGAAATCTACACATGATTCAAAAATTCAGACATAAACATTACACCTTAATAAAAAGCACATATTTGAATACAGAATTTTATGCTGAACGAATTAAGTACAGACACCCCAGGTCCGCTCATATGGGGAACCACTGGTAGCACTTCTTCCTCCTAGTTAAATTAGACCTTGGAAACCTGTCATGTTTAGAATTGTTGGAATGCAACTTTCATACTGCACCATCATTTTTCAGTTTCAGGAATGCACCCTGTACATATTGCGAGATATGAATATTGGTATATAAACTGTATGTCAGGGAGGGTCAGTATTCTATCCTCCAACCTGGACAGCTCACAGACTCTCCTTACCCATGTGAGTGGTCAGGGGCATATGGCCCCACCCCTTTGCTCCCAGAGAAAGAAAAAGGGAATGCCAAAACAGTTGTCAGTTCTCTGATTACCATCAAAATAAGAACACCTAACAAGTTGAGAACCATTTGGACTCATCGACCAGAACACTGTTAATCAAGGATATTAATTGCAAGTATCTTACTTCCTTAAATTCTATCTGATCTCCTGTTGCTGTATATTATGTTTTTATCGCTTTGAAGTACCTTTTTCTTATTTGCACCAATTTTGACCTTTTTATTATTAAACCTTATTTTGAAAAGTGTTGACCTTGTCCCTAAAGCTCTTAATGCAAGCTATAATGAACCTGTTCCTTGAAGAGTGCTACTGTCCAGAATAAGGCCTCTGAACAGACCTGTCTGTAGTGACAGTGTGTGTTACAGATGATTATTCTAATGCCATAATTGGTATTGCTAAAATTTTGAGTCCCTCTTGCTCGGACAAAAGAAGAGGTGGTGGCAGTGAAAGGGTTAATTGCTTAAATTAGCCCAGTAACAATGGCTCTCAGACTGCTGACACCTAGATTGTGGTCCCGCAAGCTGGAAAATCTTTGTGCTGGATGCAGCTGAGAGTGGCATTGTTATGTTAGTGACAAGCTTGGTGTGAGATTGGCCGGTCCTCTGTCACAAGTTAATGAGGAGGGCAGGGATCTGATACCCGCATTCGTCACATATTGGCTGGCAGGTATATTAATGGGATAGTTCTGCATTAGAGCATTCAGTGCATTGTTAAGAATTAGCTCTGCACCCAAGGACTGAAACCTTTGTGGAAACAGTCCTTAGAGACAAGCTGGTGCATACTTTTTTTTTTTAAAGAGACATACAGCAACAGCTCCTTCCTATCTCTGCTTTCTGTTCTATCTTTTCTGCTTGCAAAATGTCTGGGTTATCAGGGTACAAGAAGATGAGCAAAAATGACCTCTCTGTCACGTGTACATCAAGAGGAATTGACATCAGTAACCAAACTCGTGAAGGTATGATACATGCCCTACAGGAGTACGATATCTGAGCAGATCAGAACTCGAGGGAACCTGAAGCTGAAGGGGTTCCCGCTACAACAGAGCCCAGTGGTTCTGACTCGATGGCCTCACAGAATGGGTACAACGACACTGACACTGGAATACCATTGATTGTCCCCTCCAGGCAACAGCATGCGCAGGGAAGCCCCAGATTGCCTGCAACCAGCATAGACTCTCCTCAAATGCAGGAAATGCTACAACACATCAGGGAGATGGATCCTGTTATGTACCTGCAGTTTCTGGAATGCCAGGCTGAGAGAGAGGAATGCCAGGCTGTGGCTGGGAGAGAGGAACTCCAGGCTGAGAGGGAGGCTGATCATTGGCACGAACTGGAGATGGCAAAACTTTAACAGCAATGACAGGCTCAGAACCTCGGATCCTTAGAGCACAGGGATACTCCTCTGCCTGCGAGCCTGGCAGCCAAATTTCCAGTCATGGAAAAGGACAGGGACATTGACGTGTATCTACTGTCGTTTGAAAAAAACTTGCCGTCAGTACCATTTGCCCCCAGCATAATGGGCCCGGTACCTGACACCAGGGCTAGGAGGCAAGGCCCTGGATGTGTATGTTGCACTGTCAGCAGAGCAGGATGACAGTTACTGTTAGAGAAATCCTGCATTCCTGGATCTTTTTTAGCGCTATGTGCGCGTTCACGCACGTCCACGCACACCCGTGCGTGTGCACGCGTGGGAAACGGTAACCAAACGGCTCTATTTCTGCTGTGCACGCCCTGCAGCAAGTGCTGTCTGATCTACAGCATGTAGTGTGTGTGTTCCTGAGCAACCTGTACTCTGATTCTCTGTTCCTGTGACCCGGCTTGCCTGACTTTGCTGATTTCTGCCTGCACTGACCCCTGGACTGTCTACGACCACTCTCTTGCCTAGCCCTCTTGTACTTCGCCTGCCCACCTGTTGACGACCCTGTCTGAACCCAACCATCCATCTGCCTGCTCCTCTTGTACCGCACCGCCAGCCTGTTCTATGACCTGGCCTGTACGACCACTCTTCAATTGCACGATAGCACCAACAGACTTCTACCAACACCAGTGACCCTGTTCCGACCCTCGTGCCATCCTGCACTCCCGAGCCACATGTCTACTCTACCAGGGGTTCCCAAGTCAGGGTAGTAAGGGAGGTTACCCACTGCATAAATCAGACTCATCCACCAGGTACGTGACAGTATCAGACAGCCATGCCTGAGTCTGCGCAGGGGGCCTCCCTTACGAAGGAACTGTGTGAGCAGGTGACCAGCCTTGCCCAAGCGGTGAGGGTTCTGCACTCTGGCTACCTCTGGCTGGAGGATAAAGTCCGGGAGCTCCCCCAGCACACCTTCATCACAGCACCCATGGAGCCATAAGTACCTTTGCCCGAACGGTTTGCAGGGGACCATAAGATATTTCGGGCATTTTGCTGTTCCTGTGAACTTTTCTTCTCTCTGCAACTCAGTGTCTTCTCTCAGGAAAGTACCAAAGTGGGGTTGGTCATTTCACTCCTCCTAGGTGAGCCACAGACCTGAGCTCACCACCTCCTGGAGCGCTCGGCTCCCGAGACCACAAGCCTTGCCCTGTTCTTCCAGGCTATGACCAGACTTTATGAGGACCCACATCTGCAGAGGCCACGCTCCATGCCCTCCAGCAAGGCCACCGCCCCACTGAGGACTATGTGGCGGAGTTCCAGTGCTGGAGCGCTGACACCACATGGAATGATGCGGCTCTTCGCTCTCAGTTCCGGCTAGGGCTGTCCGAGTCCCTGAAGGATGAATTGGCTCGTGTGGGCATACCTCCTATTCTGGACACTTTGATCGATTTGGCCATCCATATCGACTGCCGCCTGCGGGAACATTGTACAGAAAGGTCTGGCACCCCCACGTACTCCTACTCCGAGCTTCCTCCTGTACCATGGCCGGACAGGCCACAATGCCCAACTCTCTCCTCCAAAGAAAGGTGGAGACGATTGTACAACGGGTTGTGCCTGTATTGTGGGGGATCTGGACATTCAGTACGGACCTGCCCCATTAAGTCCTTAAGGTCCCGCCATGCACCCAAGGAGAAATACTATCCATACCGGATCCCAAGACACATGCGGTCCTTGCCGTAGTCTTGCAATTGCCCAGTGGGGAGGTTTCCGTCACCGCTATTATAGACTCTGGAGCCTGCGGCTGCTTCATGGACCTTGACTTTGCAGTTTTACATCAGGTACCCCTCAGGCCTAAGGTGCGTCGGATGACCCTTTGCCTGGCCGACGGATCACCCATCAAATCCAGTTTAAAAACCCATGAGACCATCCCTCTGTTGACCCGAGCATGCAACGGTCATTCTAAATTTCTGCTCTTTGATGCCATCACCTCCCCACTGTCCCCAGTCATCCTTGGACTCCCCTGGCTTCGGGCACACTGCCCTCACATCAACTGGGTCACTGTCAGCGTTCAATTTCTCTCAACTTATTGCCAGTACCACTGCTCCCCACCTTCAGCTGCATCCATCCTAGCAGCCTCCTGCCCGGACTCTGACCCGGACTCGGAAGTTCGCCTTGCTGTCCCTGCTGAGTACCCTGACTTTCTTGATGTGCTCAGAAAGAAAGGGGCAGATGCCCTGCCGCCACACCATCCCTACGACTGCCCTATAGAGTTGCTTCCTGGCACGGAGGTACCATTCGGCAGAATCTACCCCTTCTCAGAAAAAGAGTTGGCAGCACTTAAGTCCTACCTGGATGAGAATCTGGAGAAAGGATTCATCCGGCCCTCCACGTCCCCTGCCGGGGCCGAGTTTTTTTTGTTGAAAAAAAGGACAAGTCCTTGAGGCCCTGTATTGACTACAGGGATCTCAACAAAACACAGTAAAGAACCGGTACCCTCTTCCATTAGTTCCGGAGTTGTTTCAACGGCTTGGATCCGCCACCCTGTTCTCTAAACTGGATTTACGTGGAACATATAATCTCATTAGGATCAGGGAAGGGGATGAATGGAAAAAGGCCTTCCGAATCCGGTTCGGCCACTATGAGTATTTGGTCATGCCATTTGTAATGCACCAGCCACCTTTTAGCACCTTGTTAACGATATCTTCCGGGACTTCCTTGACCTGTTTGTGGTGGTGTATTTAGATGATATTCTCATCTTCTCCCCTTCCCTGGAGGAGCACCAAACCCATGTGAAAAGCATGCTAAGCCGCCTTCGCCAGCATGGCCTCTACGCTAAAGCGGAGAAGTGCGCATTCAAGTTCTCCAGCATCTCTTTTCTGGGGTTTATCCTCTCAGTTTTGGGCATCACAATGGACCCCCAGAAGGTCTCTGCCATAGTAAACTGGCCGGCACCCGCTGACAAGAAAGCGGTGCAATGTTTTGTCGGTTTTGCTAATTTTTACCTGAAGTTCGTCAAGGGGTTCTCAGCTGTGATCGCCCCCATCACCCAACTGACAAAACTAACAGCAAGTCTTCTTCCATGCTGTTTGTCTGCAAGAAAGCTTGGGTAACCACCGCCAACTTGCAGCAAGTCACCGTGGGCACCTGGATTGTAACTGGTTTACAGGACACAGGAGCTGAAGTCACTTTGGTCCGACCAGAGGTGATAGAAAGAAGGGATATCATCCCTGGGGTGTTTCTTACCCTCACCAGAGTTGGGGGGACATGCTCACGAGTACCCCGTGCCTATGTTTTTTATTGATTGGGAGTTGGGAGTCTCGGATGAGATTCCCACAGCCGTTCTGTTGGGTGCTGATTTAGGTACCCTAGTTTCTTAATATGCCTCTGCTAAGAGCACCCAGGATGCTCCCATGGAACTCTCTGAACCTACCAAGGTACTGTTTACAGATGTTGGGGTAATACATGGGAAACCTGTGGATGGACAGAGGGAGGGGGAGGGTGGAGTTGAGGTAAAGGGTTCTCCTTCGGCTAAAGAAGGAGAGGAGGTCCCCTTGCATGTGCCAATATCAAAAGCATGTGTAGTTGATGTTAAGAATGTAATTAATGAATGCAATGATGTTTTGTCTTTGTCGAAGGTCACCCGCAGTGCTGGAAGGGTGCAGGAGACACAACGAGTGACCCAGATGGTCCATTTCCATGCTCTGATTCAGAGAATTGTGCCTCGATTATCTCCCAGCCGTGGTCTTTGTGTGTCACTGGAAGGCTGGCTGTTCCTTGTGGTGCTACGCAAAGCTATCACTGTTGACACACAAAGCCTTGTAGCGTTCAACAGGCTAGCTGTTAGCATCCCTGCTGAGAAAAATAAACAAAAGCCTGAGGAGGACAGGGAGCAGATAGGTTTGACAGCTCTACAGGCAGGAGGCCTGGAGACTGGAAGGGTTAAACAGCTGCTCATTGTGTCCAGTCAACCTAAGAGGCATGGATTGAAGGTGTCACCTGATATGGTCTGTGAAGATACATGTGAAATCCGGAAGGCCAGGGTTGGACACACTGGTTTGTGGCCTAGCTTGATTTGCACACAACATTCCAGCACAGCACATGTCATGGCCAGAGACAGTACACCTGAATTGGAAGAGATAGGTGCCCTGTTAGATGGGGTAGCTGACACTTAGGGAGTGGGCTTAAGCCATCAGCTCAAATTGCCCTTCTCCCTCCAGGTACCTATGATGCTGGCACACCATCATTGACATGAGCAGGGGGCATGGACCAACCCTTCTAACACAGAAGAGTCAACCTTCATCACCTCATGTGGCTTGCCGGCATTTACCGCAATGCTACCTGGGGTTGGGAACGCATCAGTCACCTCTCTGGAGGTCAAGAATGACCTACGGGGTGCGGTGAAACCTTGGGGAGTGACCTGCTTGAGGGGCCTGGAAGGGATTGGCCCTGTCTGGGGGGAGCACCTGGTGCTCCTGTCTGCAGTCCTTAACAACCTGGCGGGGCCCAATTTGACTGTTCCCCATAGTAACTGTCAGATGGGCATGTCAGTGGTTCAGTACTGGGAACAGCAGGGAGGAGTAGGCACCCAGAGGTCTGGAACTGGGAAGGTTGAGGCTAGCATGGCCTGGCCTACTCCTGAAGCCAAAATACTAGTTGTGTCATTCCTGGATACAGCTGGCTACAATAGGATGCAGGAGTGCCACTATAAGGGCCCAGCTGAACCTGTGACTGTCCGATCAACCCGAACACCAACGGACCTGGCATTCTTGATGCCAGTGTGTAAGGACCATGCCATCCTGACAAAGGCACTGGTCAGTGCACCTGGGACACGGGCCAAGGAAATCAACAGTCCGGTCCTGGTGCACACTGATGTCACTACCTTTGGGTCAAGTGCAGCCCTGGGCCAGAGGGATTAGACAGAAGAGGAATATCTCATCCTCTACCTAGGCAGGAAGGCCCCTTCTCAGTTAACCTATGCCACTCTTGAACAGCAGTGTCTTATGATCGGGTAGGCACCATGGAAGCTGCCACGTGTTCCAGGTGGTTACAGCTGCCGGATACTCGCCCATCACAACCTACCTTGTTGCCCCAACAGTGTTGCTAGGGAGAATAACCCACTCCTTGAAGGGAGCCTGGTTCTCCAGCAATGCAAATGGGTCAGTCCGCACACAGATAAATACCTTAGCCAGGCACACTTGCGGTGCAACATGCCAAGTCAGTCGCATTTGGTTGCGTCAGGAGGGAAATTGCAGTTCCGTCCCATGCAACCACATAGGGGGGCAGTGTAATGATATCACGTGCTGGACACATGAAATGCTGTAAACCATCTTTTTCAGAAATTAGCCATGACAGTCTAGAGTACTCACTCCCTCCTCCCTTCAGTATGCAATTCCAAAAACCACTTTAAAAGAACCGTTATCTCAGCTAAATGAGACCCCAGGATGTCTGGTTTTGCTGGGCAGTACATTAAACCCACAGAGCATGCCATCAAAGGGAGGCTCAGAATGAGGGTCGTAAAAGCACACTTAGAGCAAAAGTGACCTTCCAGAGACCCCTACCCACTGCAAAACGTAAGAAATTCGGACAGAAACATAACAAGTTAATAAAAAGTACATGTTTGAATACAGAATTTTATACTGAATGAATTAATCCAGACACCCCTAGGTCCGATAATATGGGGAACCACTGGTAACACTTCCTCCTAGATAAATTAGACCTTGGAAACCTGTCATGCAACTTTTATACTGCACCATAATTTTTTAGTATCAGGAATGCACCCTGTACATATTGCGAGATATGAATATTGGTATAGAAACTGTTTGTCCGGGAGGGTTATTATGCTATCCTCCACCTCTAGACAGCCCCGGAGAGCCCACAGACCCCCCTTACCCATGTGAGTGACCAGGGGCATATGGCCCCACCCCTTTGCTCCCAGAGAAAGAAAAAGGGAGTGCCAAAGCAGTTGTCAGTACTCCAATTACCATCAAACCAAGAACACCTGACAAGTTGAGAACCATGTGGACTTGTCAACCAGAACCCTGTTAATCAAGGACATTAATTGCAAGTATCTATCTTCCTTAAATTCTATCTGATCTCTTGTTGCTTTATATTATGTCAATATCACTTTGAAGAACCTTTCTTTGTAAATGGTTTTTTTTTTTCCATTAAATTTTTATTGGATTTTAAAGAAAATACAAAAGCAATTGTGGATAATATAGTTTGAGAGTACAAAGTAATGTATAACTATTAATAGAGGAAGTGGACACATGTTCTCAATGAGACCTCTGGGAATATGACTAAGTCCAAATAAGGGTGGGGAATAGCATAATCACTGCCTGGACACCCCAATTGGGATCAAAAACTGTGTCCTGGGCTTATTAGTGAATAGTGCCTATTGGCCTCATTGAGGCATGAGTCCGCTTGGAACGAAGCTTCTATGTTGTTATACATGCAAGTTCTGAGAAACATAACAAATTGATAAGATTTTAGTAGAGAAGATGAGAGAAGAAAGGAGAAAGAGGGGGGATGAGGAAAAGTGGGAAAGACAAGTAGGGTGTGGTGGTGAACTGGTGCAACCCGAGTAGAGGTTTGGAGTAAAGATTCCAAATACAATACTAGACCATTTGTGTTTAAGGTTTGTTGGAGTGTTGTTGCCTGGATTAGTTGGCGTAAATAAGATCGAGTCTTGGGGTATGGAATTTATCCAGAAAGTTCAGAGCTAAAAAGTCAACAGTTATGTGGATCTAGGTATGAAAAGAGGATTGTGGATGTGTTGTCCATGGGTGCCAGTCTTTAAGGATATATTTCTTGTTTGAGATGAGCTTTTGCAAAGGAGTATTCTTGTTGAGCGTGATCGTTGAGAATGAGAATCACTTCATTGAGGTTTGGTGGGGTAGTAGATTTCCACTTGCGGGCTATGGCGAGTCTGGCCGCTATAAAAATATGTGTAAGGATGGTGTGGTACTTGAAGGGCCATGAGTCTATGCCGATTCCAAGTAGGGTTAATCTAGGGTCCGGAGGTAGTTTGTGGTTGATGATGGAAGAACTCAATTTGAAAAGTTGGTCCCAGAAAGGTTGAATGTTGGGATACTGCCACCATATGTGATAGAGAGAGCCATGGAGGTTGCAGTTTCTCCAGCATAGCGGAGAATGGTCTGAATATATTTTGGCCAGTTTCTGAGGGGTAAGATACCAGTTAAATGAGAGTTTTTGCGCATTTTCCCAATGGATAGTGCATTTAGAGTGTTTCCGTGGGAGGAGTTGTGCTGTGTGCCATTGCTCCGGAGTTGCTGAAAAAGAGAGAATTTTTTCCCAGTTAGGAATGGCTTTGGTTTTTGTAGTTCAGCTGGGGAGGATAGGGAGAGATATAGGGGACCCAGTCCTGTAAGAGATTTTGAGGGTGAACGTAATATGTCCAAAATGGGGTTCAATATATCCGAGTCACTAATTTGTATATCTTTTAAGGCATGACGAATTTGAAGGTATTGATAAAATGAGGTGCGGGGAAGTTGATAGGACGAGGAGAGGTCTTGGAAGGAACAAAGGATATTTTGCGAGTATAGTTGTCCCACGTTGGTAATTCCAGCTGAAGTCCATTTTTGGGTGTTGAGGTTCGGGATTATTCTTTCCAGGGAGGATAATGGTATGAGATCTAGGGTTCTCTGGGATAAGGTAGTTGCTATGTTCCTCAGTGAGGTCCATACTGTGTGGATGGCGTTAATGGTATCTAAGACGTGTCTCTGGGGATGTGGATGAAGGATCAAGGCTCCTAAGTAGGCTTTCAGGTCCTGTTGTAGAGTCTCTTTGTCAAGTGGTAGTGTGGGTGAAGAGGAGTTGGAAGACCACCATGTTCTGGTGTGGTTTAATATGCTGACTTTGTAATAGAAGGAGATGTTCGGGGCCCCCATTCCGCTAAACTTAACCGGGCGGAGGAGGTATATTGTTTTGAATCTGGGGCGTTTCCCTTGCCAGATCATATTGCTGATGATAGATTGTAATTTCTTCAGATGAGTTGTAAGGAAAGGCACCAGGAGGGCGCGGAAGAGGTAGAGAATATGGGGTAGGATAAACATCTTGACTAAGGCAATGCGACCTGTCCATGAAGGTGTTAACTTCTGAATTGAAGAGGAGACACTGGAGATTTTCGATGTTAGCACATTAAAGCTAGTGTGGAACATATTAGAGCTGGGTGAGGTCAATTGGATCCCAAGGTATTGAAGAGAAGCTGCTGGAGCCCACGAGAAAGGGGTAAGTTTGGAGATATGTTGTTTTGTGAGGGGGGGGTAAATTGATGGGGAGCATTTGGCATTTATTATGATTTAATTTATAGAGCGAAAGTGTGCTGAAGTGTTCTAGAAGTTGTGATAAGTGCGGGAGAGTGAGAAGGGGGTTTGTAAGGAAGAGAATCACATCGTCAGCATTAGAGTTGAGCGAACCTCTGGAAGTTCGGGTTCTGCTGGTCCGTCCGAACTTCGGGACAAAGTCCGGGTCCGGGTCCGGACGGAACCCGAACGATCGCACGGATATTATTTACGGTTTACGAGGGGTAGTTAAATGGGGGGGGAGTGTTTTGTTGTATAGAGGTTTGAATGGGGAAAGAGCACCCGAGGTCGTCGAAGAGAAGTTATGGAACCCTAGGTTAACTGGAGTGGGTCGAGATTATACAAGGTGTGATCGAAATTACACGATTGT
>BLSH010460354.1:46098-71676 GCA_018402905.1 Glandirana rugosa | reverse complement strand
TTGTCCTTCCATGTCTATTTGACTTGTTATCCATGAGACTCATGTCTTTGTTTATTGTATCACGAAATTTCAATAAAAATTGATTTGGAAAAAAAAAAAAATATTTCACAGGTGGGGTAAATTGCAGCCAATATCACAGGTGGGGTACATTGCAGCCAGTATCACAGGTGGGGGTAAATTGCAGCCAATATCACAGGTGGGGTACATTGTGGCCAAAAACACAGGTGGGGTAAATTGCAGCCAGTATCACAGGTGAGGTACATTGCAGCCAGTATCACAGGTGGGGGTAAATTGCAGCCAATATCACAGATGGGGTACATTGCAGCCAATATCACAGGTGGGGTAAATTGCAGCCAATATCACAGGTGGGGTATATTGCAGCCAATAACACAGGTGGGGTAAATTGCAGCCAATATCACAGGTGGGGTACATTGCAGCCAATATCACAGGTGGGGTACATTGCAGCCAATATCACAGGTGGGGTACATTACAGCCAATATCACAGGTGTGGTGAATTGCAGACAATATCATAGGTGGGGTACATTGCAGCCAGTATCACAGGTGGGGGTAAATTGCAGCCAATATCACAGGTGGAGTACATTGCAGCCAGTATCACAGGTGGGGGTAAATTGCAGCCAATATCACAGGTGGGGTACATTGCAGCCAATATCACAGGTGGGGTACATTGCAGCCAATATCACAGGTGGGTTAAAATGCAGCCAATATCACAGGTGGGGTACATTGCAGCCAATAACACAGGTGGAGTAAATTGCAGCCAATTTCAGAGGTGTGGTACATTGCAGCCAATAACACAGGTGGGTTCAATTGCAGCCAGTATCACAGGCGGGGTACATTACAGCCAATATCACAGGTGGGGTAAATTGCAGCCAATATCACAGGTGGGGTAAATTGCAGCCAATATCACTGGTGGGGGAAAATTGCAGCCAGTAGCACAGGTGGGGTAAATTGCAGCCAATGTCACAGGTGGGGTACATTGCAGCCAGTATCACAGGTGGGGTAAATCGCAGCCAATATCACACATGGGGTAAAATGCAGCCAATATCACAAGTGGGGTAAATACAGCCAATATCACAGGTGGGGTAAATTACAGCCAATATCACAGGTGGGGTAAATTACAGCCAATATCACAAGTGGGGTAAATTGCAGCCAATAACAAAGGTGGGGTAAATTGCAGCCAGTATCACAGGTGGCATAAATTGCTGCCAATATCACAGATGGGGTACATTGCTGCCAATATCACAGGTGGAGTACATTGCAACCAGTATCACATCTAGGGTAAATTGCAGCCAATATCACAGGCGGGGTAAATTACAGCCAATATCACAGGTAGGGTAAATTACAGCCAATATCACTGGTGGGATACATTGCAGCCAATAACAAAGGTGGGATAAATTGCAGCCAGTATCACAGGTGGGGTAAATTGCTGCCAATATCACAGGTGGTGTACATTGCAACCAGTATCACAGGTGGGGTAAATTGCAGCCAATATCACAGGTGGGGGTACATTGATTACTGACAGGTCCAAGTGGCGACTGCTCTCCTTAGGAATGGCTCAGACCATGCATTCCAAGAAAGGAGCCATCACGTCACTTCCGGTTTCTCACTGGGACAGTGAAACCGGAAGTGATGTCACACCATGAGAAAAAGCACCGCCGTCTCCTTTTTTTAAAGGGACCTTTTTTATTTTTTTTTATCCGGGGGTGGCGCCCCTGCTCCCCTATGGGCGGGCTGCCACTGCTTGCAACTACACCCCAAAACACATTCTGCTACTCCTCCTGAGTATGGCGATATCACATGTCTGAGACTTTTTCACAGACTAGCCACATACAGAGGCCCCAACATGCAGGGAGCACCGTCAGTTATTTAAGGGTCATACATTACACATCTAATGTCATGACGACCTATCACATTCTGCTACTCCCCTTGAGTATGGTGACACCACATGTGTGAGACTTTTACAAGTGATGTTTACTGATAGGTGATGACGGTCACTGACAGGTGATTGGCAATGGTCACTGATGGGTAACTTGTGGTGGTCACTGATGGGTGATGGGTGTCTGGAGGTGGTCACTGATGGGTGATGAGTGTCTCTCGGTGGTCACTGATGGGTGACTGGCAGTGGTCACTGATGGGTGACTGGCGGTGGTAACTGATAGGTGATGGATGACAGGCAGAGGTCACTAATGGGTGACAGTGTCTGGTGGTGGTCACTGATGGGTGATGGATGACTGGTGGTGGTTACTGATGGGTGACGGTGTCTGGTGGTGGTCACTGATGAGTGATGGATGTCTGGCAGTGGTCACTGATGGGTGAACTTGTCTGGTGGTGGTCACTGATGCGTGATGGGTGACTGGCGGTGGTCACAGATGCATGACGGGTGACTGGCAGTGGTCACTGATGGGTGACAGGTGACTGGCGGTGGTCACTGATGGGTGTCAGGGGGTGGTTACTGATGTGTGATGGGTGTCTGGCGGTGGTCACTGATGGGTGACTGGTCACGGTCACTGATGGGTGATGGGTGACTGGCGGTGGTCACTGATCGTGATGGGTTTCAGGCCACGGGTGACTGGCCATGGTCACTGATTGGTGACGGGTGACAGGCCACGGTCACTGATGGGTGACGGGTGACAGGCCACGGTCACTGATGAGTGACGGGTGACAGGCCACGGTCACTGATGGGTGACAAGTGACAGGTGCACTTTATGATGGCAGTCTGATGACAGATGCACTTTATGGGGGGGCAGGGGTGATGGGACAGGTGTGTTTGTGCTTTACACAGATCAGTAACTCACTGATCCTAGCTCTCCTCTCCTCACACTGGAAACTGTGTGAGGAGAGAAGAGCTGGTAACAGTTAGTTATTGCTCTGTTTACATTACCTGTGATCAGCTGAGAGTAGATCACAGTCGATCACAAGGTAACAGCTGCCGGCCAATGGCTGATACCAGTGTCGGTGACAGGCAGTGTTCCCTGGGAACACGGCGCCACCGACATGCACGCGCCGTGCTAATGGGGGAAGTACCACTTGTGATCAGCCATGACTTCATCACGGCTGATCACATGGTAAACAGCCATGACCAATGGCTGTTCACCCCCATCTGTGACGCGGTGTGTCCCGGGGATATGTCACCACTGACAGAGCCGTGATGCACGCGCCTGATCACGCACAATCCCAGGCTTAAAGGTCCAACATCATATGATGTTGGCCCAGAACGAAAGCCGCACCACTCCGCTGTCATTTGGCGGTGAGCGGGTGGCAAGAGGTTAATGAATGTACATTGGAATGCAAGTGGTTAATGAATGTACAGAGGGGAACTGGAGGAGGACGGGGGAGAGGAGGGATGTAGGATCACACGAAGGGGGACCAGAGAAGGACATTGGGGGACCGGAGGAGCACACAGAGGGGGACTGGAGGAGGAAACGGAGGAGGACATGGGGGACCGGAGGAGCACAGAAGAGGACACAGAGGGGGACCAAAGGAGGATACAAGGGACACTCAGGGATGATCGGTGGGGGAAGTTACAATCACCGATCTCCCTGTGTGGCTTTCAATAAAGCAGCTGAAAGCCACAGCGGGGAAAGGAGGAGAAACGGCTGTCGACTGCTTTATTGAAAGCCACACAGGGAGATCAGTGATTGTAACTTCCCCCATTGCCATACCAATCATCCTTGAATGTCCAGGTACCGGACTAGGCATTGGGAGCATTTGCAGGAGTACAAGTACTCTTGCAAATGCTCAGTATTGGCACCGATACTGGTATCGGTATCAGTGCAACCCTAGTAAAAAACAACCATGTTGTATTCATCCGGGGGAAGACAGAGTTTTGATGCAACTAGGAGAATATTGAATATTGTACACTATACTGAAAAATTATGAATGCCTTTTCAGATTCAGAGGCTCCATCCTCTCTGCAATACTAGCCCTATGTTTCCAACCATCTGCACAAGTCTACGCTTTGGGCTTTTATCTAAACCCTTAATGATTTCCAATGGAACTCAACAGGGTTGCCCCCTCACCCCAACCACTTTCAATTTGATGATTGAACCATTGGCAGAAGCAATTTGTTCACATCCCTTGATTTCTTGCTTCACCTTCCATTCCCATCAGCATGTAATTAATTTATTTGTGGACAATGTAATCCTAATCCTGACAGATCCAACCATCTCCCTCCTACACGTCCACCAGGTTTTGTCACATTTCAGTGACATCTCATACTACAGAGTCAATTTCTCGAAGCCCCTTATCCTAGACCTGTGCCTCAACACAGCTACAATGAAACTTCTTTTTCAAATGGAGCTCATAGGCAATGCCGTATTTAGGCATCACCTTAACAGCCAAAGTATCAGCCTTAGCCACATCCAACCTTAACTTTCTCATTGCCAAGATAAGAGATGAACTAAGACAAATATCCCAACATGAACTCAAAATGAACATACCTCCCCCAAATTCTATACTTGTCCATAGATCAGTAGGGGGCCCAGGGCTAGTAGATATTCATGTTTATTATTGGACTGTCCATATGGATCAAATCAAGTTCTGGTTCAGGGACAAGTACAACCCTTTGGACTGAAATTAAAATGGAACTGGCAGCCACTTCCGCCTTGCACACCCTCCTATCTATGGATCACATGTGATCTATGTGATCTTAGTCTGTAACCAAGGCCCAGATATTCCTTCACTGTGCATCAATAGTGATCAGGGTGAAGGATTAAAGATGGAATTAAGGAATTACATGTTGACTTTTATCAACATATAGCATTAAAGATGATCTGTGCCCTGGGTAGATGATTCTTCCAATGTTTGCTAAAAAAACACTATATTGTTTAAATAGGCCAATGTCAAAGGACTGATCGGGCCTATGAATGGCATTTGTCATTCATTTAAACATATTGAAAGCCCCTTGTAAGACAATGGGCATTTGGGCATATTGGAAAGAACCCAATGTTGTTGAGAAAGGAGTCTTTTCTATTGCATCCTCTCTCAGAGGCCCCTGTCAATACACTCCAGAAAGGTCAAAGGTGGTTAAAATTTTAGCAGGGCCTAATCTTTAATCAGTTCATCCTACCCTTGGCATGGGGTGAGTATCAAACTTTGGTAACTCATTCAATTTTCACAAGCTGTTGCAGAATCTCAATGTATCTATGGTTTGGGAACCAGCCTTATCAGTGGATGAAATATATCAGGAAGTGATTTCAGATGCTGACCGGGGAACTGGAAGTGCCCATTCCATCATCTTGAGTATTGGAAACCTGCATCTCTGTACCTATGAGAGCAGTTTTATGGTAAATAAAGCATTTTTATTGAGTATTTATGCACTTCATTTATTCTTTTATGTCGTATACATCATTTGCTCATTGGGAGTCTGTTCAAAAGGGGACTGGAGGAGTGACATCTAAGAGGAATATCAGATGTGATATCACCCAACCCTGTGCCTTAGGGGCTGAGTTTGGTAAGGTGTTTTGTGCACATGGGGGTGATGTATGGTGGCATCTATTGATGGATTCACAGCTTTTGCACTTTATGAAGCATGGTTTAATGAGAGCACAATTTATTTAGTGAACTTTACTTGTGTTGATACTACACTATTTTGGCTATTTTCTTTTTGAGTGACACTGACAAGTGGAGTATTATGGGGAGGAGATTGAGGATTTGGAGTGAATTAATGACTCTTTAAAGTGAATGTTCGGTAAGAAGATAAACAGGAGGGGTGAGAAGTCACATATCACTGGTGATTTTCACACTTGATTGTTACACATGCAAGCCCAATATAGTTACTTTTTATGGCAATTTTACATTTACTGCACTATATGAGTTTTTTTATGTTTTTTTGGGGGATGTACATGTGATGAGATGTAGATTTCTGTGGAAGATGTGGAAAAACTGAAGTGAAAGTATTAGTGGAAGGAACAGAGGACACAGAGACAGGGGTGTTGCAAAACTTTATTAGACCCATTTTGATACATGTGGGTCAGAAAGAGTAAGAATCTGGGAAAGTGAATGGCAGGATAGCACTCACCTTTTACAGTTAAGATATTCCCGAAGCGCTGAACACTTGGACTTTAAAATCATTCACTGTACTTCCTCTGAAATAACCTGCATTTCTGCCTCTGATAGGTCTTATGTTCACCACCAACCTTAAGGTTTATAATAATGTCCTATTTAACCCCTTTTGTACCACTGTACATTTTCAATAGTGGATTGGCAGACCTTTATTTAATTAATACCGTTTATGAATGGCACTGGATAAAAAACATTTGAGCAGCCGATCTGCCAGGTTACAGAGACACTGTACCCAGCCAATCTGAGGGGTCTGAGTCAGTGTTGCCAACCTCCCGCAGCATTTTTTACTGGCAAATCATGGAAAATCTTACTGGCAGAACACATTTTTTACTGGCAACCTGAAAACTAACTGAACTCCTATTAAAAACTAAGACAATTGATATTTAAACACAACATGGAAACACTGACAATAGCCATATCAAATAGTTTGCCCAGTTTACACTTAAAAAGGCAGCACAGCATGACAAATTATCAGACCCTGATATTTATAGACAGTTCTAAAAATCACAGATTTTTACAAACTGTCAGTAAATTTACTGACGGTTGGCAACACTGGTCTGGGTACCATGTGATCACTGTGATTGGTCATCACAGTGGTCACATGGTACTGTTTACTGTGCTGATCCCTCCCCTTCCCCTTACAATGGAGAAAGGAGTCAGATCATGTAATTATCAATAAGGACAGAATGAACAGATCAGCAGTTGTAGCTGCAGCTTTATTCATTCTCTTTCTATGACACATTAATCTATTTTATTAACCATGTCATGCCCCCTCCTCTCCTACACATAGTATCTCCATGCTGTCTCTTACAATGCAGGACTGCTGCTTTTGCATGAGAGGAGGAGTTTGCATGAATAAGAAATAAGGTAAGTACCCTAGGCAAACAATAAGAATTTAAGCCTTGCAGTGCTGGTCCTGTCATTGTGAGAGCTGGAAATTACCAGTAATAGTAGTGGGAGAGTGGTGGAAGATGGTAACAAAAGGGGAACTGTGGGGTTTGAAGGTGCTGAAGGAAGAACAAACTACAAACCTTTATATAAAATTAAGGGTGAAGATTTAGCTGTAGCTTGACACAACATATGTAGGGGGCCTTATACACTTTGGTGATGTGCCTTGATGTGTTTCATGGGATAAACCCGCTTCTTCAGGAGGACTTTGATGGAAATAATATCTGATTGATCATGAAAAGTATAAAAAAGAGATTCGCTTGCGGGGATCACTTTTCAGGGGAAAATATTCAGCATGGATGTCAGTTTCTTTAAAATCTGGTGGCTTGCCAGGTTTATTATTTCAGGTTTGCAAGTTCAAAACACAAACAAAAACAGAAAACAAAACTTTGCCATCTGGTGCTAAACTAAACAAACAGATTCCTCTCTATACAGTATGGGGCTGTCCCCGACATCCACAAAACAAAAGCACATTGCAAACCTTGTTCTTAGAGTCCAAATCAGCACACAGAGTTCTCTCAGCTTTCTCCCTTTGAGATCCAGGATTGAGCTCTCCTCTGTTCTCTTCCTGGTCATTAAATGCAGATGGAGAGGGGTTTGAGTGGACCAGAAAGACCGGGCCGGAACCAGCTCTCCCAAGGTGGCTGGAAAAACCAGGGTCAAGCTCTCACTAGTGGCTTCAAATTTATTGCATGCGAGGTGACAAGTATCGCCCGTCCATTGTGGCGCCTCGCATAACGTCACTATATATTATATACGATGCACTGCATTTTAAATATTATATCTCATATATATATTTCTACTTTTCATGATCATTTCGATTTTATATCCCTTGAAGTCCTCCTTAAGAAGCGGGGATAATCCTGTGAAACATGTTGTGGCACCAAAGTATATGAGGACCTCCTACATATATTATATCAAGCTACAGCATAGATGACATGGGTAACCTGTAATAGGGTCTGATACAACTAAGAGGGCTCTTCAATACAACCCAATCTTCACTATTAATTTCATTTGTGAATACATGTGTTCTTTTTTTTTCCAAAAAAAGGTTTTATTGTGAAAGAGAAAAAACAAGGGAACATAGATACAGCATTCAAGGGTATACATGAAACATAAATGTTGAACATAAAGAGAAGCATCAGAGGAGTATGGATGCAAACAGTAGTTAGCATAGTAGCATACATTGTACATATCAGATTGTCCGTGAGTAGCCAAGAATTTGTTGAAACAGTAAAACCCAAAAGGTTGAGGATTAGATTTGTAATATACTTATGAAGGGGTTGGAGGTATACAGCTTGGAGGGCTAGGGAGCATGTGGCCAGCACGTGCTCCCTAGGAGAGTATAGGGGGTGGAGGGGATGGGAAAGAGAAGAGGGGGGGGAAGAAAAAAAAAAAAGGGAAGTTCCTTTACGTCTTCGTATAATGAGTCAGTCTTGTGAGAGCCTGGGGGGGATAAGTTCTAGAGTCAATTAGATATTTGCTAAGGACGGTAAGGGCAGTCCTCATACATGTGGCCCATTGTTTCATCGTATTGTAATGATGAACAAAAGTAGATCCAACAGGCCCATTTCTTAGAGAATTTAGAGGGTGCATCATGGGCAATGACAATAAACTCTTCCATCTCCGCAATCTTATTAATTCTCAGGTACCAATCTTTGAGGGAAGGGGACAAGGTGGTGCCCCATAATTTGGGGATGCATAACTTTGCTGCATTGATTAAAGACGTGGCCAATTATTTGAAGTAAGACCTTTCTATGTTTATGTGATGATGCAAGAGGAAATTGGCAGGCGTCAGGTCTAATGCGGTGGTAGTGATTGCTACAACTTTTTGATGTACCGCTTTCCAGAAGACCACTATGCAGGGACATTTCCACCAAATGTGGAAGAGGTCTCCTTTTTCGAGGCGAAATCTACAACAAAGGTCTGAAGTTGCAGTGTTGAATGTGTGAAGGAGTGCTGGCGAACGATACCAGTGTGTGAATAATTTATAGTTATTTTCCTGAATGACCACATTGATGTATCCTTTATGGATACGCTTAAGAATATTCTGCCAATGTGCTTCAGATAAGTTGAGGCTGAGCTCACTAGCACAAATGTTGCACGTCTTGCTCTCATCAGCCCTTGTGTGGTGCCATAACATATTGTATAACAGGGATATGACATGTCGTTGAGGGATTTGGCTTAGGCAGAGAGATTCAAAGGGAGTTAGCGGTGATGAGATATTCTGTGTCTTTTGAATTGAGTGTAGGAAATGATGGATTTGTCGGTATTCCCAGAACGAGACTTTATGGCCCGCCTGTGGTGCATTAAAGTCATCAAAGGAGGGCAGCTTGCCGTTTTGTAATATGTGCGTGACTCTGAGGCCAATGTTGGGTTGGTCCAAGAAGCAGGGGTGTTTGGACAAGCCCAGGGGTAAGTCAGGGTTGCCGAGTAGGGGAGTCAAGGGACCTGGTGTCCTAGATAGATGGTTTTTGTTACAAGCCTCCTTAAAGCATTGAAGGGTGGGGGTGATGCATGGATGGTCTTGTGTATCGAGGCTTTTAATGTGGTAACTGGCCCATGGCAAGCCGCAGAGTGGCAGTTGTGAGAGGGATATTTCTAAGTTAACCCAGTCTTTACTGTTTGCGTGTATATGCCAGTCAATGATCCTTTGAAGGTGACATGATATGTAATATTGTTTAAAGTCGGGGAGACCTATGCCTCCTTTAAGTTTGGGTTTGGTGAGCTGAGCGAAGCTGATTCTAGACTTATTTTGCTTCCAAAGGACAACATGCAGAGGGATTTATAGACTTGAAGAAATTATTGGGGATAGCGATAGGTATGGTTTGGAAGACGTAGAGGATACGCGGAAGGACATTCATTTTGCCGCTCGGCCAAACCATGAAAAATGTGCTTTGTTCCAATTGATGAAGTCGTTCCCTATTGTCGTTAGTAAATGAGAGAAATTTTTGGTGTAGAGGTCTCCGAGGCGTGCCGGGAGTTGAATGCCTAGGTATGTTATGGCCTCTTTACGCCAGGTAAAGGGGAAATTCTCTATGCAAACCTGAACTACAGTGTTTGAAAGCGAAATATTCATCGCCTCAGATTTGTGATAGTTTATTTTGAAGTGAGCTATAAATTGAAATTGCTGTATATCTTTCAGGAGGTTCGGTAGAGTGACAAGGGGTTCAGTCAAAAATAGTAGCACGTTGTCGGCAAAGGCTGCCAACTTATACTGCTTGCTCCCTAATGACACCCCCTTAATGTTTGGGTTCTCCTGGATGCGTCTCAAGAACAGTTCTAAGGTTAAAACAAATAGTAGAGGGGAAAGCGGGCAGCCTTGGCGCGTGCCATTATTGATGGAGAAGGCGGTTGACAGGAGGCCATATGCTTGGACCCTGGCCGTGGGGCCACTGTAAAGGGCCATGATAAGTCGAGTTAGGTGATCACCGAGGCCTAGGGCCCGGAGGACCGCCAGCAAGTAGTCCCATGCCAACCTTTCAAACGCCTTCTCAGCATCAAGAGAAAGGAAGAAGCCTGCTTGTTTCAACTTTGTAAGGTGGTAGTGGATATTAAGTGCTTTGAGGGTGTTGTCTCTGGCTTCCCTGCCAGAGGCAAATCCTACTTGGTCATTATCAATGAGAGGGGGAGAATACTATTGGCCAAGATTTTTGCGTAGATTTTTAAGTCAGTATTCAAAAGTGAGATTGGGCGATAGTTAGAGGCTAGAGTGGGGTCTTTCCCCGCTTTGGGGATCACCGATATGTGTGCAGCGAGAACCGTTGTGTGGGGGTGACGAGGTCGGGAAGCTGGTTATATGCCCTCAAGAAGGGTGTCAGCAAGGGTTTAGAAAAAGATCTGTAGTAAGCCAGGGGAAAGCCATCAGGGACAGGGCATTTGCCTTGTTTCATTTGCTTGACTGCAATTTTAAATTCGTTGGCCGTTAGCGGGCCGTCTATGTCCTTGGCTTGCTGTGGGGATAAGGATGCAGGGCTGTATTGTCTAAGAAACTCTGCTATTATCTCCTGACGTGGTCTGGATTCACCAGGGGGTCTATGTTTGGGCTTTAGGTTGTATAGGTCTGAGTACAATTTAGCAAAGTGGTTCACAATGTCTGCGCTAGCTGAGAGCGTTTGACCAGAGGGTGTGTGTAGAGTATATATGTTTGAGGCGACCTTCCTGGATTGAAGCGCAATAGCTAAGTATTTACCGCATTTGTTGCCATGCTCGAAGAAAATTTTTTGTGCTAGGGTAAATCTTTTCTGGACTTTTCGGCCTAACTCCTCTTTAAGACTGGAGCGTAACTGTTCCAGTTCCTTTAGTGTCAGTTAGGCCCTAGTTAGCTTATGAGCATGTTCCAGCGTGTGTATTTGCGTCAGAAGCTTATTCCATATGTTCTTGTGTGAGTTTATTGCGTGTTGCTGCCATTTGCAGTAGGAGGCCTCTGACAACGCACTTATGTGCTCCCCCATGTGATGTAAAAAAAAGTTTGTAAAATTATTTGAAAGTTCTTAGTCTGTTTGTCCTTCAGTACCTTCAAAGTCCACAGTGCCCTTATTTGGCTCCTCAGTGTAAAATCCTGAAGTGGTAAAAAAAGTATTTCTTATTTTTTATTTAGTCCCAAACAAATAGTTTTTGTTCATAGTGAGTTCTGGAAATATTATTAGGAATTATAGTTTTGATTGTTTTCCATTCCTGCTTTTGGTACTTAGTAATTTAGCCACTTCCATATAGGGCACTTTTTACCCTTTCCTGCCCAGTCCAATTTTTAGTGCTCTCACACTTTAACTCAGTCATGCTACACTGTACCCAATCAAAATTTGTATCTTTTTTTTCACACAAATAGAGATTTCTTTTGATGGTATTTAATCACCACTGGGTTTTTATTTTTTGCGATATTAGTGAAAAAAGAGCGAACATTTTGAAGAAAAAAAACTTTTTTTAGTCTCTATTATAACATTTTCCAAACAAGTATTTTTTCTTCATAAATGTGGGCCAAAATTTATACTGCTGTTTACCTTTGGCAAAAATAACCAAAATTAGTGTATATTATTTAGTCTGTTTGAAAGTTATACAGTCTACAAGCTATGATATGTACTGTATCATTGAACATTTATCAGTCTTGATGTACTGACTGTCTATCTCATTTCCTGGGGCCATGAAATGTCAGGACAGTACAAACATCCCCAAATGACCCTTTTTGGAAAGTGGACAGTCCAAGGTATTTTTTTTTTTGAAAGTTCTTTTTATTGGGTTTCAATTTTTTGGCATATCCAGGCTTAGATACATCACAGTAAAACAAACATAACAAAATGAACTCTTAACAGTAGTGCTGCTATTAACACCAGAACAAAGCTACCGGCTCAAGTAACCTCCAAGATTGTCAGGATATTGTCGGTATCAGCTACACAGGGATAATATTAGGCCTCATATATTAAGATGGGAGTCACATTTATTAGATTTGTGGGTTGGACGTGGGTTCAACTACTGTAGATGGCCACCCGGTTATTTGTAAGGTAAGCTACTAATTAGGAGATTCAGGGTCAATATTAATAGACAGGTCCTCCACCCAAATATCCCAAAACCTTGTGGAATTTTTTAGGGTATTCTCTCGCTAAATAGGTGGCCTTATACAGTGGTAAATTGACATGAATTAATTTTTTCCACAGGGTAAGGGTTGGAGCAGATGAGGATTTCCATTGGAGAAGAATCATTTTCCTTGCATAGAACAAAAGTAATCCTATCAGCGTCCTGGAGGCATGAAGATGAGCCAGAGTGTCCGCCAGACCCAGCAAACAGACCCCCACTGTCTGGGGTACATGAATAGTGGTCACAGAGTGAATGGCCGAGACCACCTCTTCCCAGAAATCTTGAAATATAGGGCATTGCCAAAATATGTGGATAAAGTCTACAGAGTCCACTGCACACCGCCAACATTCCACAGGAATGGAAGGATATTTTTTGTGTAAACGTGCATGCATGAGGTAGATCCTATGTAGGATTTTGTACTGAATCAACCTGTCCCTTATGGAAACCAACTGTAGGAAGGAGTATTCCCATATTTCTTCCCAAGCTTCATCATCCAAGCTTGGGACGTCCAGTACCCATTTAGATTTAAGAGCTTCCAACCCCGAAAAAGTATACATTAGGTAGGTCAAAGTGCAATTTTAAGGTATCAAAGGATTTTAGTTCTCCAGCTAAACATATCTGCTCTAAATATTTAATGCCCTTCACTGCCCACACCTGCGGATGAGGTATAGAGGCAAATTATGGTAGCGATGGATTGAGCCATAAGGGAGTATGTGGTGAGATATGATTGGTAAGGCTAGGACGTAGAGCTTGGGCCAGCAACTAGGCTTTCAATACATCTTTCATGACTGCGGTCAGGAAAAGGGAAGCAGAGGCCCCTCTGTATAAGAGGTTTTTAAGAGCCTCAAAGGATCCTACACAGGAAGCCTCTAATACTACCGCCGCATTGGTCTCATTCTGCATGAGCCAGTTATGGGGGTGTGTATGGCCACCAGGAAATATTTGTGGAGATCCGCTCATGCTAAGCCTCCCTGTAACCATGGCCCTTGCAAAACTGTCAACTTAATCCTTGGTTGCTGTGCACCCCAAATAAAGGCAGACTACAATTAATTATTTTAAAATATTTCTTGGGAGTCCACACTGGAGCACGTTGGAGTACATAGAGAAAAACAGGTAATAGCTTAATTTTAAACAGATTTATGTGCCATATTAAAGACAAGGGAAGATTGGCCCATGCCCTCAGTTTGGTTTTCATACTATCAAGAAGTAGAACTAAATTTAAGACACAACAATCCGAAGTGTCTGAGGAAATCTCAATGCCTAAGTATCTGATACTGGATGACCATAATAAGGGTAGGGTAGGGTCAGCTGCCACTTTTGCCTCAATATCAATAGGTAAAATTTGTGATTTTCCCCAGTTGATTTGTAGTCCTGAGTAAATGGAAAATTCAGACAGTATACATAATGCTTCCTTAGGAGATGGCTCTGAATCATTCAGAAACAATACGAGATCATCTGCATACATGGCCATCTTTTCTACCAGGGTTCCCACACGGATGCCGACAACAGCAGAGGCCCTCTTAATGGCTACTGCCTCCAGCTCCATCACAATAGTGAACAGAGCCGGAGACAATGGGCAACCCTGTCTCGTACCCCTCCTAACTGGAAAGGGCTCTGAAAGCACGCCCCACCACCCGATTTAACATGGGCTGAAGGGCAGGAGTAAAGTAATTGCACCCATTTCAAGAATTCGGATCCAAACCCCATAGTCTCCAGCACTGAGAGCATATAAGGCCAGGCCACAGAGTCAAAGGCCTTTTCAAAGTCAAGTGCTGCCAAAACTCTAGAAGTGGGGTCAGTCGGGGGTAGCTGTAAATGAGTGAAAACCTGGCGGATATTGATATCCATGGATTTTCAGGGTATAAAATTTTATCAGTCTAGTGGCCAAAATGTTTGTTAAAATCTTCAGATCTTAATTTAATAAAGAAATTGGCCTGTGGGAGGCACATTTGGAGTGGTCCTGTCACATTACTGGTGGACGAGTCTGACTTATGCAGGGGACAACCTCTCTTATGGCCCTGGTTCGAGAACCCCTGGTAGTGTAGATAGGGAGTTCTGGAACACAGGGGGGCATGAGGGCTGGACTTAATCACTGGTGGTAGGTGAGAGTCCATTGAAGCTCATGCAGGCAGAAGAATGGTGGTGCGGTCCGGGTCGGTAACAGGCTGGCAGTGGGGTACAGGTGGATCAGGCAGGCGGGTTGTCAGGTACAAGCAAGGTCAGCAACGCGTGGGCAGAGGAGTTACAAGGAAGCAGGCAAAAGAATAGTCATAAACAGGCCAGGGGTCAGGGCAGGCAGAGAGCAACAAAGTCCAAGGAAAGCTGGGGTGACAGGTACAGGAAAGTCTCTCAGAGTTAACGCAGGTGTCACAGGGTACAGGAATGCTGTAGAACGGATGGGTCGGTAACAGGCTGGCAGTGCGGTACAGGTGGATCAGGCAGGCGGGTCATCAGGTACAAGCAAGGTCGGCAATGCATGGGCAGCGGAGGTACAAGGGAGCAGGCAAAAGAGTAGTCATAAACATGCTGGGGGTCAGGGCAGGCAGAGAGCAACAAAGTCCATGGAAAGCAGGAGTCACAGGTACAGGAAAGTCTCTCAGAGTAAATGCAGGGGTCACAGGGTACAGGAATGCTGTAGAACGGACAGCACCGATTGCAGGGTGCTGTCAGCTTAAATGGGTGTTTTGGCGCCAATGCTGACGCAAACGCGAATGGACGCACGTACACGCTACTTCCGCCCACACATATTCATTCCAATGGCCCCAGATGGTTCCTTACTTTGCCCCCCAAGAGGTAGCCTCTGGATGCCCAAACGGGCTCTCTTGGCTGGGTTTCTTCTCCAGAAGGCCCTAATTAACTCTTTGGCATGCAGGTTATTTTCTGGCTCCCAATAGCTCTCTTAAGGCCCATAGCCCTTCCACTTCACCAGGAACTGAACAATGCCCTCTCTTTTCCTGCAGTCAAGAATGGTTTCCACCTTGAACTCCTCCTCTCGGTCCAACAAGACCAGTTCTGGTGGGGCTGTACTGCGCCCAAGGAAGAGATCTTTAACCACTGGCTTAAGCAGATTCACATGGAAAACTGGGTGAATGTGAAGTGAAGAGGGCAGATCCAGCTTGTAAGCCACCCTGTACTTTGGCCCTAGTTTTTTGGAGGGGCAGGATAGTCGCAGATTTCTTGTGGACAACCAGACCCATTGACCAGATTGGAGTTCTAGTTCTCCTCATCTCCCTTTATCAAAGTTTCTCTTGTTAGCAGCCTGAGTATGAGAAAGAGTCTCCCGAAGAAGCTTCTTGTTTTTTTTTTCAGGAATTGAGTAATTTCCAGGACAGCAGGTACGGTACTCTCTGTTAACAGATCGGGTAGGAAGGTAGCCAAGGTTCACCCAGAACGGGGATTGTTTGGTGGCAGAATGAACTGAGTTATTGTAGGTGAACTTCGGCTACTGGCAGCAGGGAGACCCAGTCATCCTGGGAGTACGAGGAGTATCATCGAACTTACTGCTCGAGAGTCTGGTTGGTCCTCTCCATTTGGCTGTTTGACTGTGGGTGATATGCTGAGGAGAAGGCCAGGTCAATTCCCAGAGAGGAGCATAGGGATCTCCAAAAACAGGATGTAAACTGCACCCCCAGGTCTGACACTATGTTTATGGGAATTCCTTGTAGACGGACCACCTCTTTTATGAAAGTCTCTGCAGTTTCAGCTGCGGAGGGGGTGCCATTCATGGGTATGAAGTGGGCCATTTTTGTGAGGCGATCTACCACCACAAGATGGGTGTTGAAGCCTGCAGATGGCAGCAGATCTGGGACCAGGGTCGTTCTGGAATGGCCAGTGAATTAAGTAGACCCCATGCTTTGGACCTTTCCATTTTGTTCTTGGCACAGACAGGACAAGCACTCACATAGCCCCTGCAGTCTTCGTTTAAGCGAGACCACCAGAACAAGCGGGAAAGCAGCTCTGCCATTGTGCGACCACCAAAGTGCCCGGCCAATTTGAGATCATGGCAGAGTTCAAGAGCTGTTAAGTATAGCTCCTGAGTAACGTAGAGTCGGTTATCAAACCCCCAAAGCCCGTTTTTAATGTGAGTCCGGAATCTGGCGGCACAGAAGGCCAGCTAAGGATCGCCTGATCCGGGTAAGAAGATCTTCTTGGGTTATGTGCAGCTGGAAGCGTGAGAAAAATAATGCCCACCTTGCCTGCCGAGGTTTGAGTCTCTTGGCAGTCCGCAGATACTCTAGGTTCATTTGTTCAGTAAAGACCAAAATAGGATGTGAGGCTCCCTCCAGGAGGTACCGCCATTCCTCCAGAGCCGACTTGATCACCAGCAGTTCCCTGTCACCGACATCATAGTTCTTCTCTGGTGGTGAGAGTTTCCTGGAGAAGAAGGTGAGGGGATGGAGCGAGGCCTTTGGACCTCGTCTCTGTGAGAGGACTGCTCCTACTGCCGTCTCTGAAGCATCCACTTCTAGGGTATAGGGCAAGGCAGGGTCAGGATGCTTGAGAACAGGAGCGGAGGTGAACAGTTCTTTAAGGCTTGAGAAGGCCTTTTGGGCCTCAGGAGTCCAGCAGAAGCGTGAGTCCTGCTTGGTAAGCTAGGTTATATGCATAATGACTTCCGAGAACCCCTTGATGAATTTCCTGTAAAAGTTTGCAAATCCAACAAAACGCTGGACTCTCTTCTTGTCAACTGGTGCTGGCCAGTCTAAGATGGCCGAGACCTTCTGCAGGTCCATAGTTATTCCAGAGGTATAGATTTTAAATCCCAGGAAGGAAATGCTGGCGCACTCAAAGGTACATTTTTCCGCTTTGGCATATAGGCCATGCTGCCGGAGACGGGTAAGCAAACATTTTATGTGTCGGCGGTGCTCTTCCAGAGAGGGGGAGAAAATTAGGATGTTGTCTAGATAGACAACTATAAACTGGTCCAGGTAGCCTCGAAAGACATCATTCACCAGGAGCTGGAACATAGCGGGGGCATTCCAAAGTCCAAAAGGCATTACGAGATACTCGTAGTGGCCGAACCGAGTTTGGAAAGCCATATTCCACTCATCCCCTTCACGGATGCGGATAAGGTTATACGCCCCGCGGAGATCCAGCTTTGTGAACACAGTCACTGTTCCAAGGCTCTGAAAAAGCTCAGGGACCAAGGGCCGGGGTACCGGTTCTTGACGGTGATCCTATTGAGATTCTGGTAGTCAATGCAGTCAATGCAGGGCCTAAGGGAATGGTCCTTCTTCTCAACGAAGAAGATCCCTGCTCCTGCTGGTGAAGTGGAGGGTCTGATGAACCCTTTCTTCAGGTTTTCATCGAGGTATGCCTTGAGTGTTACCAATTTCACAGAGGAAAAGTCCAGCCAAATGGAACCTCAGCCCCTGGTAGAAGATCAATCGGACAGTCATAGGGTCTGTGCGGTGGGAGGACATCAGCCCCCTTCTTGCTAAACACGTTCAGGAAATCATGATGGGGCTGGGATGGCCAAGCGGGACTCCTGGTCATTGTCAGTGTCCAGACAAAGCACAGATGGGGGAATTTCCTGGTGCTGCTGCAGGCAGTGGTGGAGACAATAGGAAGAACTGAAGCGCACTTCACCGGTTGCCCAGTTGATGTGGGGTTTGTGTGCCAGAGCCATAGGAGGCCTAGGATGACCGTGAACAGGGGGGGCGAGATGGCGTCCAGAAGCAGAAATTCCAGGTGGCCCCCCACCATCTTGGTAGGCACAGGGATGGTTTTCTGAGTGACGTGCCAGATTTTATGATTGACCGATCGGCAAGGGATGGTCATTAGGTCGGAGTGGTATCTGGTGGTGCGCTGCAAATGCGGTATCGACAAAGCAGCTGCACGTACTAGAATCAAGGATAGCCTGTACTGGGATATTGCCTCCAGGAAGCTGCAGAAAAATAGAAAAGACAAGATGAGCTTTGTCACTTGGCAGGTACTCTCTCAGTCAGTCTCTCAAAGGTAGCAGTAGTGCACTTACTGGCCTTGGCAGGGCAGTTCCTCACCAGATGCCCGGGCCCTCCATAATACAGGCACAGGTTGTGTGTCATACATCTTTGATGTTCTTCGGAAGTTAGCGATGGGAAAAGAAGCCCAATTTGCATGGGCTCCAAGGGGTCTTTTGGAGCAGAGGAGGAGGAGGTAGCTAGACTGGGACCAGGATAGCTGGGTACCCTGGACATTATCCAGGTGAGGCATGCAGGCTCTGTGGATCTCTCAGCTCTGAATTCCCGCAGGAGATGATCTATCTGGTTGGCCAGATTGATCAGGGCATCGAGGGTGTGTGGCACTCCGACGCGTGCCAGCTCATCTTTGGGTGGCTCTGAGAGACCCAGCCTGAATTGATAGCAAAGGGCCGCATTGTTCCAGGCAGTGTCTGTGCTCCAGCGCTGGAACTCTGAGACATATTCCTCTGCCGTGTGGCAGCCTTGCTGTAGGGCATGAAGAGCTGCTTCCGCAGTGGCCGCCAGGTGGGGATCCTCTTATAGCTGGGCCATTGCTTGGAAAATCCAATCCAGGCTAGTGGTCTCTGGGGCCTTCTGTTCCAGAAGGCGGTGAGCCCAAGCTTGTGGCTCCTCTAGGAGAAGGGAGATTACCAGTCCCACTTTAGTTGCTTCCAGAGAGATAGTCCGCGGCTGGAGGGTGAAGTATAATTTGCAGGAATTACAGAATTTCCTGAACTTTCTGCGATCCCCCGAAAACAACTCTGGCATGGGCAACTTGGGCTGAGTTGGCAAAGTCACAATGGTGCGTGTAGTGAACTGGCTGGGACTGGCTGGAGCTGACATGGAGAGGTCCTGAACTCTTCCTTCCAGGCGGGTGTAACCTTCCTGTAGATTCTTCACGGCTTGAGCCCAGTGAGATGTGCACACAAGTCATTAATGGGAGAGGTCCTCTGCGCAGACTCGGGCATGGCTGTCCGTTACTGTCACATACCTGGTGGATGAGTCTGACTTATGCAGGGGACAACCTCTCTTATGGCTCTGGTTTGAGAACCCCTGGTAGTGTAGACAGGGAGTTCTGGAGCACAGGGGGGCACGAGGGCTGGACTTAATCATTGGTGGTAGGTGAGGGACCACTGTAGCTCATGCAGCCAGAAGAATAGTGGTGCAGTCCGGGTCAGTAACAGGTTGGCGGTGCGGTACAGGTGGATCAGGCAGACGGAAGAATCAGGTACAATCAAAGTCCGCAACATGCGGGCAGTGGAGGTACAAGGGAGCAGGCAAAAGAGTAGTTGCAGACAGCCCGGGGGTCAGGGCAGGCAGAGAGCAACAAAGTCCAATGAAAGCCAGTGTCACAGGTACAGGAAAGTCTCTCAGAGTAAATGCAGGGGTCAGAGGGTACAGTAACGCTGTAGAATGGACAGCACTGATTGCAGGGTGTCGTTAGCTTAAATGGCCGCTTTGGTGCCAATGCGGATGTTTAAGTACGCCCCTGCGCACGCGCTCGCACAAGCGCGATTGGACGCTACATGCACCTGTGCATAGGCATTCCAATGGCCCCAGATGGTTCCTTACATTGCCCCCTCAAGGAGCAGCCTCCGGATGCCCAAACGGGCTCTCTTGACCGGGTTTCTTCTCCAGAAGGCCCTAATTAACTCTCCGGCATGCAGGTTATTTTCTGGCTCCCATGAGCTCTCTTCAGGCCCATAGCCCTTCCAAATCACCAGGAACTGAACGATTCCCTCTCTTTTCCTGCAGTCGAGAATGGTTTCCACCTCAAGCTCCTCCTCTCTGTCCACGAAGACCGGTTCTGGTGGGGCTGTACTGCGCCCAGGGAAGAGATCTTTGAACACTGGCTTAAGCAGATTCACATGGAAAACTGGGTGAATGTGAAGTGAAGAGGGCAGATCCAGCTCGTAAGCCACCCTGTTGCCTATACCCGCGCATAGGCATTACAATGGCCCCAGATGGTTCCTTACAGGTCCTTTCCTGGTTTGGGGATTAAGATTATATGAGCCTGATACATAGAGGGGGGTAGCATCATCTTTTCTAGAGACTCAGAATATAAGCTGTGGAGTTTGGGTGCTAGGGTAGAGGCATACATCTAATACCACTACCCCAGGATACCATCCGAACCCGGAGTTTTATTACTGGAAAAGTAGTGTATAGCTGCTTCAATTTCTTATAATGAAATGGGTTTGTTAAGAAGCGCTACTTCTTCTGGTGAAAATGTGGGGAGGTCTAGAGTACTGAGTAATTCCTGGATAGTGGTTTTGGATGGACCTGGTACCGCTGAATACAACTGACTAAAATAATCAGTGAATTTGTGTAGAATAATAGTGGGATCAGATGTTACAGTATCATCTGTTCAGCATATGTTTGAAATTACCATTTGGAAACTGTGTCCTGCCACCAGATTAGCCAGCATTTTTCCATTTTTGTCCCCTGACTCAAACACCCTGCCAGCCACAAAGTGCAGATCTGAATGCACAGCTGAAGCCATATGTAACACATGCACAAGTAGCTTGAAGTTGTCCACAGTTGGTGAGACAGAAAACGTTTCAGCTGCCTTTACCTCACATTCTTCTAGGTGTTGTATTTGTGATGACAAATCTGATTTGACTGCTTTAATAACAGATGTATATTCACCCCGGTTATGTGCCTTAAAGGCATCCCATACCATAACTTGTGAGGTAGAGCCCTCATTCATTTCCCAGTATTGGTTAATTTTGGGTGAGACCATTTCTCCAACCTGCAGGTCCTGTATCCATTTGGGCGCTAAATGTCAGCAACTGGAACTCCTAGCATCCCTCAAGGTAATACACAGCTCTAGGGGAGCATGATCAGAGAGGCCGGAGGGAAGATAGGATACACTTTTGATTGCATTCAATGCTTGTGCGTTGCCAAAGGCTAGGTCAATCCAGGAACCCGATTTATGGGTAGAAGAGAGACAGGAGTAGGTCTTGATTCCTGTATATGTCCATCGTTATAGTCTAAAGCTTGAGCCCAGTTACCTAAATCAGGAGTGTGAGTTCTGGAAGGATTAGAAGAGTTAAGCTGTACATCTAGCATGGAGTTAAAGTCCCTAGCTATATATAGCCGGGAGAAAGTCAGGGATGCCAATTTGTCATATATGATATACAGGATCTGCTGGCTAAAGGGAGGAGGTATGTAGATATTGACAAAGGCAAAAACTATAGCATTCATTTCCAATAACAGATAATATATCTTCCCAGTGGATTAGTAATGAGGTGTAACACCTTATATGCCAGGGATTTGTTCAGAAGGACTGCCACACCCCTAGCATAACCCGAATAGGTAGCGTGGAAGACCTGTTGAACCCATGACCTGTGTAATGCCAAAATCTTGTTGCCCACCAAGTGGGTTTCTTGTAAAAATAGAATATGGGGTCTGTGATAATTCAGATATTTCAACATTAGTGCCCTCTTGAACTTGTCATTGAGCCCCCTAACATTCCACGATAACAATTTCAAATCCATGAATTAAGTAAGGAAACACATGACCTGAGTGGGAGAGACCTTAAAACACATACATACTGTACAGTACATAGTGCAGGAGGTAGAAAGAGTTGATTTCCTGGAAAACCCTGAAAAAAAGGTGCGGCAATGATACATATAGTGGAGAGCTGAACCAAATGAATCTGGAGCATAGATAGTGAAACAAAAAACTTAGTCAAAAAATATACAACTGTAAACACCCTATTGACCATGGGTTCCCAACAATAACTAGGTCAGTTTTGATCCCAGAACAGTTCTCAGTTGAGCATACTCTAAGAAACTATGAGTACCCTACTAACCATTAACCTAGCAAATAACTAGGTTAGTTCATTTCCAACCCAAAATTCCTAATGCTTCAATGGTGTATTTTAGCGTAGATGAGGAGTTTCATCTTAGGCACAGATTTCAGTAACTACTGAGGTAAGCCAGTGGGTAGGGCAGCAAGTTTATCTTGTACAGTCTTGTGTGAACAGCTCACTTAACTTAGGATCTCCTAGACATGAAGGATGGGGGCTTGACACTTGGGAAGGGAGTAACATGGAAACATTTTCAGGGATAGATCCCATGTTGGCAATAATCATGATTCCCTCACTTATTTGAGGGGGTAACTCCTGAAGAGTAAGACTGATCCTGCCTGTCCAACGACCATGAGTTATAGCTCCAGGCCCTTCATAGTTCAGGAGAAACAAGCCACAGAGCAACCCTCGAGACTCACATGGTAGAGCAGCCCACCGCATCCTCAAATCAGCATAGTGAGCCAGGCATCCGCCTCAGCTGGGGTGTCAACAAATTCAATAGTACCCTCATGTTGAACTCGCAGGTGACTAGGATAGAGCAATCTATATTTAATGTTGTGGTCAAGAAGTCTGCGGCAAACATCAGTGAAGGTGTTCCATCTTTTTTGAAGTTCTGGAGAGAAGTCAGGAAACAGCATGATGCGTGCATTACCATATTGTAGATTTGGGTGCTTCCTGGCTTTCGAGAGTATATGGTCCCAGTCGTGGTAGTTTAGGAAATGTACCAGGAAGGGATGAGGAGGGGTCCCTGGGATAGGTCAACCCATTGGGACTCGATGAGCATGTTCCACCATGTATGTAGGGGAGATATCAATGAACACCACCAAGCCTTTAAAGAAGGCTTCTACAAAATCTGCTGGATGGTCCCCCTCCGCGCCCTCCGGAAGACCCAGCACCCGAACATTGTTACTTCTCATATGATTTTCCGCATCATCAGATTTCGCCCTAAAGATTTTATTGTGTTTTTCAGCTCAGTGAGCTGGTTAGTATGTTGTTCCATTCGATCCTCCACCTCTGAGATCCGGGTTTCAGATTCTGAGAAGCGCCTCTGCATTTTATCCAAATCATTCCAAATAAGTTTGCACTCTTTTGCTAGATGCTTGATCCATACCAATACCGATGCTCTACTGCTTTCAATCACTACTAAGATCATGTTTGTGTCAACTGTAGGGCACTGGGGTATAGGAGGCACAGAGGGTTCAGCAGGAGAGTTTTCCTCCATATCTGCTAGAAGGGTTTGTAGTCAATTGAGTAGGATGGAATCCACACTTGTGGTTGGGGTTGGAGTTGCAATCTGGGACCTGGGTTGCTGTTTAGCCTTGGGTTGCCTCTTTGGAGGCATCAGATAGTTCCTTGCAGGTAGGGAAGCCCTGGAGCTAGGACCACGGCTGCAACCCGCATGCCCCACCACAGACTGAGATGAAGACATGCTGCAATACTGTTATTGGGAAGCAAACTATCTGGTGAGGGGGCTTGGATGATCAGATAGGGCAAGGGTTGGGCACAGAGGAGTTAGAGGAGTCAAAAAAGGGTTGCAGGGGTGTAGTAAGATGGGCGCTACTCACAGGGTTGGTGCTGATAACTGGTTATTTTATGAGAACTGTAGGTGGCAGCTTAACGGGCAGCAGCAGATGGCAGTGCAGGAGATGACCAAGGTGCAGGGGGTCAGGGAGACCAGGAGTAGGTGCAGACACTGCCGCAGGGTGGAGAAAGATGGCACATGTGGCATCGGAGCCAAGGCCTCAGCCGCAATCTGCACTATAGACAGGGGTAAGTTTCACTGCTATCCCCCCGCCGGGGCCACAATTCGCCAGGCCAGGGTGCTTGGGTGTCTAAATGGGGCCTGGATCAGGCACAGAGGGAACATGGAGGCTGCAGGCATTTGTCGGGTGGAGTAAGATGGCTGTCAGTCACATGCTGACTTGGTGATTCCCCCTCAGGCTGGCATATAGGAATGTCACTATGCGGGCTGCAGGCGAACTGAGCAAGAAGAGAGCCGGTCGTAGGCGGGTCCGGAAAGCCAGGAGGCAGTGCTGGCTCTGTAGCTGGGTGGAGCAAGATGACTGCTGCACCCTGAGCTGAGCCTGAAGCCACAGGCCATCCTTCAGGCGGCTGCAATATGGAGGAGCGCTGCATTGATGGCCCCAGGTGATGCTCTGACAGTCCGGGGAGCTCTGATGTCCATGGGGAGAGAGATGTAAAGCTATTCGAGTAGAAAAGCCAAGGATGGGTTTCAGGATGGTAGGATCTCTTCACATGTACGTCCTTTCAGACCACCATCCGGCCATGCCCCCCCAGTCCAAGGTATTTAGTAAGAGGCATGGTGAGTTTTTTGAAGTTGTAATTTTAGCCCACAATTCTTAGGAAAATGAATAAATTATTTTTTTTACACAAAATTCTCATATTAACAAGTTCTAACACACAGCATAGGCATACTTGCAATTACACCCGAAACACATTTTGCTGCTCATCCTGGCCACATACAGAGATCCAACATTCAAGTAGCACCTCCAGGCATTCTAGAGACATACAGTAAATTACACATCTAATTTCCTAATTACCTATCATAATTTTGAAGGCCCTAGAGCACCAGGACAGTGGAATTATCCACAAAATGACCCCATTTTGGAACGCACACACCCTAACGTATATTCTATGAGGCATTATGAGTCTTTTGAACATGTCATTTTTTTCCACAAGTTTTTGGAAAATGCGCAGAGAAAATGAAAACATATTTTTTTTTCACAGGGTTGTCAAGTTATAAGTAAAGTTGAGCGAACCCGGACTGTAAAGTTCGGGTCCGTACCAAACTTTGGAGTGTCCGGGACCCGGACCCGAAACCGGACTTTTCAAAAAAAGTCCGGGTTCGGGTCCGGGGTTCTGGTAATTTTAACAAAAGTTCTGAAAATTGCTGTAAAAAAGTCCAGGAAAGTCCTAGAGGTCTGCAAAAGGAAGGAACATGGGGGTAAGGGTGGGACAAGTGCCCTAAATGGGGACAGGGAAATAACTAAAAGCATTTTTAAAAAAATAAAAACCTAAAAAAAAACAAAAATGGAGGTGGATGTGGACCATCTTCAAACTGGGTCTGAAAAGTATTAATTAACGGTAGAAGCCATATAACTGTTCTAAAATCCTTCTACTAAAATCTTGTCAATATACCGAAGATGGCAATTAATTATGAAAAGTCTGGGTCAAACTTCTACCAGGTGTAGGTGGAGGTAAAAA
>BLSH010460354.1:31133-41173 GCA_018402905.1 Glandirana rugosa | reverse complement strand
AATCTCGTAGCGGCTCTGGGGCGAGCCGGTTTGACGCACATCCCTTGCCTTGCGCATGTGCTGAATTTGGTGGTACAGCATTTTCTAAAAAACTACCCTGATATGTCAAAGCTGCGCACTTTCGGCATTCTCACCCTGCTGCTGCTCGCTTGTCTGCACTGCAGCGGAACTTCGGCCTTCCCGCTCACCGCCTCATATGCGACGTGCCCACAAGGTGGAACTCCACCTTGCACATGCTGGAGAGACTGTGCGAGCAGCAGCAGGCAATACTGAAGTTTCAGCTGCAGCACGCACGGGTCAGTCGCTCTGCGGAACAGCAACAGTTCACCACCAACAAGTGGGCCTCCATGCGAGACCTGTGTACCGTATTGCGGTGTTTTGAGTACTCCACCAACATGGCCAGTGCCGATGACGCTGTTCTCAGCGTTACTATCCCACTTCTATGTCTCCTTGAAAAAACACTTCGGGCCATGATGGAAGAGGATGTGGCACAGGAGGATGAGGAGGAGGAAGAGGGGTCATTTCCACGGTTATCAGGTCAGTTATTCGCAAGTGGCTCGGAGGGTGGGTTCCTGCACCAGCATAGACCAGGTCAAAAATATTCAAGCCAGGGCACAGTTCTGGAGGACGAGGAGGACGAGGAAGATGAGGAGGAGGAATCGCAGAAGGGTGGCACCCAACGCAGCTCGTGGGCATCACTGGAGCGTGGCTGGGGGGATACAGAGGACACAGATGATATACCTTCCACAGAGGACAGCGTGTCTTTGCCTCTGGGCAGCCTGGCACACATGGCCGACTACATGCTGCAGTGCCTGCGCAATGACAGCCGAGTAGCCCACATTGTAACTTCTTCTGATTACTGGGTGGCCACCCTGCTGGATCCCCATTACAAGGACAACGTGCCGTCCTTAATTCCCTCACTGGAGCGTGAGAGGAAGATGCGCGACTACAAGCGCACACTGGTAGAGGTGCTGCTGAGGGCATTCCCAAATGACACCGGGGCTCAGCGGAAGCACAAAGCGAAGGCAGAGGAGGAGGAGGAGGAAGAGGCCACCAACGCAGCTGTGCCACCGCCAGCATTTCAGAAACATGGTGCAAGAGTATGTGTGCACACGCCTACACGTACTGACTGATGGGTCTGCTCCATTCAACTTCTGGGTCTCCAAATTGGCCACATGGCCTGAGCTTGCCGTTTATGCCTTGGAGGTGCTGGCCTGCCCTGCACCCAGTGTATTGTCTGAACGTGTGTTTAGCACGGCAGGGGGCGTTATCACAGACAAGCGCAGCTGTTTGTCCACAGACAACGTGGACAAGCTAACCTTTATTAAAATGAACCAGGCATGAATCCCACAAGACTTGTCTGTACCTTGTGCAGAATAAACATTTAGACCAGACTTACACAGCCATTCGTATACTTGTTTTTTTGAATAGGCCTCAATATTTTGGGGGCTACCCCAATTATAAACAAACAAAAAAAAAATACAGTGTTGGCTACCTCCTCCTCCTCCTTGACCACCGCCACTTCCACCTACACTGCCACGGTCACTTCCTAGTCAACCTCAAGGCTCCTAATCCACATGCCCCCCTTCCCATTTTTTTATTTGATTTGAATTTATTTTCCCTATCCCCATTTTTTTGTAGGGCACTTTCCCTACTCTTACCCCCATTTTACTTCCTTTTGCAGCCCTCTAGCACTTGCCAGGACTTTGTTACAGCCATTTTTGTGCCGAAAAGTTCGGGTCCCCATTGACTTCAATGGGGTTCGGGGTCCGGGATAAAGTTTGGGCAAAGTTCGGTGCCGAACCCGGACTTTTTTCCAAAGTTCGTTCGGACCCTCCGAACCCGAACGTCCAGGTGTTCCCTCAACTCTAGTCATCTCACAATCTCCAACTTCATGTTCCCTCACTGAAGCTGGCACCATCTTTTATTGGGCCTTTCCGTATTCTCCACAAGATCAACCCAGTGGCTTATGCTTTAGACCTGCCTTCTGATATGCAAATTTCTATTGTATTCCACGTCTCCTTGTTAAAATCTTTGGTATGCAAATGCTTCACCACCTCGGTACCACATCCTCATCCTGTTCAGGTTGAGAACCAAGAGGAGTATGAAATACAATCTATCATTGACTCCCATAGATTCCATGGGCGCATACAATACCTGGTTCATTGGAAAGGGTATGGTACGGTTCTTGGGTCTCATCCTCGGACATTCATGCTCCTGTCCTCCTCCGTGATTTCCATATATTTTTTCCCCTTAAATTTGGTGGCCTTCCGAGAGGGGGGTCATTGAGGAGGGGGTACTGTCAGGGCTGGGCTCAGATCTCCCTTCTCAGAGCAAGCTGTTCAGCTGAGAGTTAATTGCCAGTCTCAGCCTCCACTCTGCCTCACCTGATGACCATATCCTGCCTGGTTAAGCCAGCTCTGCTGCTATATAAACTGCCTGGATCAGATCGCATATACTTTTGTCTTGGTCAACATCTCTGGAGAAATCTCTGCTGTGTGTTCCTGCGAAAGACTTTGCCTGTTTGACACTTCTTTCTGGTTCCTGGATTCAAGACCCTGCTCAGCTGACACTCCTCCTGGCTCCTGACCCTGCATTCCATTTGTTTTACCTCCCTGATCTCTGAACTCCTGGTTCACTGGCTTGCTCTGACTATTTGCTCTGGTTACCGAACCCTGGCTATGTTTTGACCATGTTTACTCTGTTTATAACATTTTACCTTTTTATTAAAAAGTGTGATTTTACTGCACTTCTGTCTTGGTCTGATTCATGGTTCCTGACAGGAAGGCAGAGATGCGGTTTAGAAAAAATTCAGAACTGCAGGCAGAGGCATCGTCAGTAAATAGGCCAGGGTCAGTTAACATGGAAGGTAGAGTCATGGTCAATCGAGGCAGCAGGCAAATTATCAACACAGGTATTTGAAATGGGGAAATGTCAGGCTGCTAAAAATAAGGGGAACTCATTTCTTAGGGATGTGTGATAACATCTGAAGCAGTCTCTGATGCATAGGCCGATCTTCTTCCTGATTCTGTGGGTGGAATGTCTTCTAGAAATGTTGTTTATGAAGTTGACTCACACAATCAGAGTGAATACTTCCTGTGGGGGGATCCTTGCTGTTAGATCAGGGCAGTGACAATTTCTTCAATAAATTTGAGGAAGGTGCTGTGTCTTTCTGTTGACATTTGATAAATTATGTATGCATTATACATGGCCAAATGGAAAAGATAAAATAGAAGTTTTTTATACCAGAAATGGGACTTTCTAGGTGATAAATAGGACTGTAGCATCTGGTCGTTTAAATCCACCCCCTCATGAACTGATTATAATCATGGATGCATTCATGCTTTACAATGGGACCATGTCTTCAGTGAATCTCCACCAAGGTGTCATTGTGGATGGTGAACAGGAGATAAACATCTCTCTTGTCCCTCCAATTCATGGCTAACACTTCCTCATTCCTCAAACTTGCTTATTCCCCCTTTTGTAGCCTCGTTGCCACTAAATTTTGTGGGAGGCCCTTCCTCTTTTTTCTGTTGGTACTGTAGGCCAAAGTTTTTCAGGGTACAGGTGGTAGAAAAGGGCCAAACTGGTATAATAATTGTCTAGGTAGATATGATAAACTTTTTTGAACAGTGGGAATGCCAAGTCCAAGAAAATGTTTCTGCTCGTACCGATGTACGTTACGCACTCAGGGTCTGGAGCTGGAATTCTTTGTCTTCGTACATGCGGAAGGCGTACACATATCCTGTAGCTCTTTCACAAAGTTTGTTCAATCCATGCCTGGCCCTCTTACTGGGAATGCATTGTTTGAATTGTAGCCGACAAGGGATTCGTCTACACAAATGTTTTGGTCAGGGACATACATTTCTGCAAATCACTTAGAAATATAATTTATTACTGGGCATATTTTATATAATTTATCATAGTTTGGATGGTCTCGGGAGGGCACTGTGAGTTGGCATTGAAATGCAGGAAGTGTATCATCATGTCATAGCGTGACCTGGACATTACAGCAGAATAAATTGGCACGTGATGGACGGGGTTGGTGGACCAAGTAGGTATACACTTTGTTTTTCTTTCTAAGCCCATTATTAAATGTAAGGCCCAAAAAACAATTTAAACTCCCCCATTGTGAGTCGTAGAAAGCATTAACATTAAACATATGGGCATAAGATGTAATGGGGTTGGTGGCAATATATTGTTCTGCAGAAAGATTACTTTGGTCCACGATGTATTGCAGTAAATCTTCAAGGAAAAACAAATTTTAAAAATCTGTTTCAGACAAATTATGAGTGTTGAGCTGCACACCTGGCTGTGCAGTGAAAGGGGGCATTGTAGCTGACCCTGAGCTGAAAGTCAGCAATAATGGGTTTGCCAGGGCATCTGGAAAATTGGGCCCTGATTCTTTGGGTCTGGTGTGATATTCCAGTGCTGGTACTGGGCCTTTCTTCCTAGGATCTAGCGCAGTTGGTGTTGGTCCTGTTGGGATTTATGGCACTGTTGGTGGTTGCCTGGTCTTCTAATCTTCTTATTCTTTTGGGAGGAACTGTTTCCTCCTACGATTTGGTCCCTGATCAACCACTTTCTACTAGCTTGTGTTCTGATTTAGAATCGGATGGTGGAAGCTCCCCACTGCTCTTATCATCCGACATACTATTATAATCAGGAGGCAGGATTTTATATGCCTCCTCACAAGTCAAATATTTTTTTGGACATGGTGGCTGATGTGTGACTGCAATGGGTACACTGCTGATGAGCAGCAGTGATGTTGGCTCTGTGAAGGGTTACACTGATTAGGCTGCACTAACAGATCCACTGATCGGTTGAGCTGACATATCCACTAGAGTTGATCGAACCTCTGGAAGTTCGGGTTCTGCAGGTTCGGCCGAACTTCCGGACAAAGTCCGGGTTCGGGACCCGACTTGACCCAAACTTTGTCCCGGACCCCGAACCCCATTGAAATCAATGGGGACCCGAACTTTTAGGCACAAAAATGGCTGTAACAAAGTCCTGGCAAGTCCTAGAGGTCTGCAAAAGGAAGGAAAATGGGGGTAAGAGTCGGACAAGTGCCCTACAAAAAAATGGGCACTTGTCCCCATATGGCTCTCTATGTGGCTGGAATAAACTTTGCCTATACAACTTGGAGATGATTTTAAAACAATAATATGGCTCTCTATGCGGCTGGAATAAACTTTGCCTATACAACTTGGAGATGATTTTAGAACAATAATATGGCTCTCTATGCGGCTGGAAGAAACTTTGCCTACACAACTTGGAGATGATTTTAGAACAATAATATGGCTCTCTATGCAGCTGGAAGAAACTTTGCCTATACAACTTGGAGATGATTTTAGAACATTAATATGGCTCTCTATGCGGTTGGAAGAAACTTTGCCTATACAACTTGGAGATGATTTTAGAACAATAATCTGTCCCTCTAAGCAACAGCTGGAACCTTTCCCTATAGAACTTGGAGATGATTTTAGAACAAAAATTTTTCCCTTAAAGCAACAGACTCTACCTAGTCCAGTCAGATCGTTCTGTGCAGCAGGATGAGGTCTGCAATTTGTCCCTCAAAGCAGCAGTACTAGTATCTCTACCTAGTCCACAATCAGATCGTTCAGTAATGCAGGATGAGATGTTCTTTAATATCTGCAATCTGTCCCTCACAGAGCCAGCAGCATCCTTTCCCTAAACTATCCTGAGAGCATATGACATGCAGCACGGTGACTCCAGCCCCATATAGAGGCTGTGTCACATGATGCACTGGCCAATCACAGCCATGCCATCAGTAGGCATGGCTGTGATGGCTTCTAAGGGCAAACCAGTGAAACACTTGTTGATTGGCTGCCCTTGGCAGCTATTCAACATGTGGAATCAAATACCAGAACCCCGAACTTGAACCCAAACTTTTTTGGGAAAGTTCGGGTCCGGGTCCCGGACACCCCAAAGTTCGGTACGGACCCGAACTTTACAGTTCAGGTTCGCTCAACTCTAATATCCATTAATGGTGGCACTATTGGGCTACACTGACAGATGGCGGCACTAAGGGGTTGTCCTGACACATCCACTGATGGGATCTATGACAGATCCACTGATGGGCTCTATACCACTGACGGACTGTATGACAGAATCACTGATGGACCCTATGACAGAACCACTGACAGACTGTATGACAGAACCACTGATAGGCTGTATGACGGAACCACTGGTGGGCTGTATGACAGAACCACTGATGGGCTGTATGACAGATCCACTGATGAGCTGTATGACAGATCCACTCATGGGCTCTATTACAAAACCACTGATAGGCTATATGACAGATCCATTGATGGGCTGTATGACAAATCCACTGATGGGCTCTATGACAGACCCACTGATGGGTTATATGAGAGAATCACTGATGGGCTCTATGACAGATCCACAGATGGGCTCTATGACAGATCCACTGATGGGCTGTGTGACAGATCCACTGATGGGCTGTGTGACAGATCCACTGATGGGGCTGTATGACAGGTTCTCTTTATTGGGGGATGTGTTGTGCACTGTACTGTGTGTGTCAAAGGGTTAACTCACTGTTCCTCTGGTCTTCTCCTCAGGATCAGTGTGTAAGGAGAAGAAGCTGGGAACAGCAAGTAACTGCTGTCTGTTTACACTTGTGACCGGCTGTGATTGGACACAGCTGATCACGTGCTAAAAAGCGAATTTTGGGGGGGGGGGTGGTCTGGATGGAGACCAATATGGCTGCTTGAACTATCAGCTCCTGTGATCTGGGGATTAAAATCTGCCTTTTGGGGAGCCTTGATCAGTATTTAAGCATGAGCAGATTAACCCGCAGAGCATATGTGTCCCGAGCAGCGATGGAAACTGGAATGCAGCTCAGCAGGAGTGTCCCGGAGCTGTTCTGGACCCATCAATCGACCACACACGCGACCTCACAGGCCTTGATGCCATGCTCACCTATCAGTGCATCTGACCCACAGATGGCTAGTGCGGACGCATCCAGCTTGCAACGGAGCCAGCCCCCAAGCCTGTTTGACTTGGAGAAGGTCACCTCTGACATTAAGAACACCTTCACGGTGGCAATCGCTGATCTAAGGTCAGGTATACAGACTGTTGCCCAGCACCTTAAAGACGTAGAGCAGACCTCCCAAACCCAAGCTGCAGCCATTCACCAAGTGCAGAGAACATATGACACACAGCTTCCTCATTTATTAGATCTCCACCACCAGGTGGAAGATCTTGATAATTGAGGTCGCAGGTACAATATTAGAGTACCAGAGGGCCCAGATGCAGGATTGCTGAAACAGACTATCTGTACTATCTTTAAGGATTTGATTGATCATCCAGCAGACTCACCCATTGACATGGAAAGGGTACATCATGCATTGGGACCCCAGCCCCGGGACTCTGAACCACCAAGAGATGTGATCTGCTATATCTTTAATTTTCCCCGTAACCACCTAAGGACTGAGCCTCTTTTTTGAGAGTCGGTGTTTACAAGTTAAAATCATTTTTTTGCTATAAAAATACTTAGAACCCTCAAATATTATATATATTTTTTTCTAACACCCTAGAGAATAAAATGGGGGATTGTTGCAATACTTTATGTCACACTGTATTTGGGCAGCACTCTTACCAGTCCGATTTTTTGGGAAAAAATTCACTTTTTTGAGTTAAAAAATAAGACAACAGTAAAGTTAGCCCATTTTTTCCCATATTGTGAAAGATGATGTTACGCCGAGAAAATTGATACCCAATATGCAATGCTTCAAAATTTGTCCACTTGTGGAATGGCGACAAACTTTGGCACTTAAAAATCTCCATCTGCGAAGTTTAAAAATTCCTAAAGGTTACCAGTTTTGAATTGCAGAGTAGGTCTAGAGATAAAATGATTGCTCTCGCTCTAACGATTGTGGTGATACCTCACATGTGTGGTTTGACACCTTTTTCAAATGCAGGCGGGACTTACATATACGTTCGCTTCTGCGCGCAAGCTCGGTGGGGTGGGGCGCTTTAAATGTTTTCTTATTTCTTATTTATTGTACTTTTTATTTTTTATTTTTACACTGTCCTTTAAAAAAAAATTACAAGAAATGTAAACATTCCTTGTAATAGAAAAATAAATTGTCAGGACCTCTTAAACATCTTCCCCTCACTTGGCTCATAGTCATTGCGGCGACAGGATCGGATCGTCTCTGCTGCTACCGGCAGGTAATGGAGCTGACCGGAGCGTGGCGGGAGGGGGGCCACAGAAACCACTTTTATCAGAAAGAGGACCGCCCGCCGTTCAAAAAAATACCAGGGTTATGGTAACTATCTGCTACCATAGCAACGGTATTCAACGGCAAAGCACTGGCGTATAATGACGTCAAGTGGTCCGGAAAACGCAGGGCAGATCTCAACAAGCCAAACTCCCGCTCGTCCCGCTGGGACCTGTACCAATGCAGCCTGGGCTCTCCATTACCCCCTCCCCAGGAGGGATCATCAGGAGGCCTATAGAAGTTAGTATCCACTCAGCCAAACCTGTGAGTGCTCTAGTTCCCAGTTTTCTTCTTGTTCAAGTTCTTCCTTTTTTCCCTATTTCATACCCTAGATACAGCTTGAAACTAATCCTTTCTTAGGAGTTGAACCACCCAGAAATAACTTACCATTAGAGTTGAGCGAACCCAAACTGTAAAGTTCGGGTTTGTTCCGGACTTTAGGGTGTCCGTGTCCCAAACCCGGACATTTGAGAAAAAGTCCAGGTTGGGGTATTTTTTTGCGCCTTTTGAATAGCTGCAGGGCAGCCAATCAACAAGCATTTCACTTGTTTGCCCTTAGAAGCCATCACTGCCATGACTACTAATGGCATGGCTGTGATTGGCCAGTGCATCATGTGACCCAGCCTTTATATAAGCTGGAGTCACGTAGTGCTGCATGTCACATCATCTCATACTAGTGTAGGGAGAGGATCCTGCTGCTGGTGTGAGGGATAGATTAGCTTTCGAAAATCATCTCATACTAGTGTAGGGAGAGGATGCTGCTGCTGGTGTGAGGGACAGATTAGCTTTATAAAATCATCTCATACAAGTGTAGGGAGAGGATGTTGCTGCTGGTGTGAGGGACAGATAAAATCTGTTAAAAACAGCAATTTATTGATGGGTGGGTGCTAGAGGAGATTTTTGTTTGCTAGAGTACATTTTGTTTGCTAAGCAAAGTGCCTCATATAAAACCTAAGCAACTTTTCTGTTTGTTAGGTGGGCGTTTGCAGCCATTTTTGCAAGTGCAATGCACTTACAACTGCTTGTGTGTCAGGGACACTACTTTAATCACATTCTGTTAGTTCAGTTGGCAACATTTTGGCATATTTAAATACTGCTTTTACATTGCAGTTAGACAAATTTAATTTTTTTTGCAAAATATTACATTAGCGGCCAGCGGTGCATTTCTTGCACAAAAATAAAAAGTCTGCCTACATTGCTGGTTTAAAAAAAAAAATATTCTAAATACTACATTTGCGGCCAGCGGTGCATTTCTTGCACAAAAAAAAAGTGCGTCTACACTGTTGGTTTTTAAAAAAAAGAATAATAATTTATTATTCTTTTTTTTTATTATTATTAATACTGCTACATAGTACATTTGCACCTTGCTGTGCATTTCTTGCACAAAATTGCACATTGCCGGTTTAAAAAATAATATAAATTTGTGCTAAATAGTACATTTGCGTCCAGAATGTATTTAATAATAAGAAAAAAAATTTTTGGTTGTCACATCTGCGTGAAAAAAAAACACGTTCTTTACGTGGCGACCGGCGTTTACATCATAAATCTTATAAAAAAAAAAATTTGGTCGTTACATCCGTCTGAAAAATAAAAACACGTTCTTTACGTGGCGACCGGCGATTACATTATAAAACGTTTTTTTTAATTTAAACAGATTGACGTTACATTTTCGTCATAAATTTATACGGTTTTACAACGGTTGACTTGATTGTCTTACACTAATTTCATCACAGGGACTGTGTGTTCGTCAACATTCACGTAACGTGAACGTTTTTA
>BLSH010460354.1:10417-28864 GCA_018402905.1 Glandirana rugosa | reverse complement strand
ACTAGTCGGGGACAAGATCAAGTGTGCACTGTGCAATGCCATCTGTGGCAAGGTCCACATAACCACTGATATGTGGACCAGTAAGCACGGGCAGGGACACTATATCTCGCTAACTGCACACTGGGCAAATGTAGTGGCGGGTGGGCCTGAGGCGGATAGCAGTTTGGCGCATGTCCTTCCGCCACCGAGGATTGCAGGGCATTCCTCTTTGCCTCCTGTTGCCTCCTCCTCCTACTCCGCTTCCTCCTCCTCTACCACCTCCTCATCCGCTCAGCGTAACACCTTCACCACCAACTTCAGCACATCCAGGGGGAAATGACGGCTGTTTTAAAACTGATATGTTTGGGGGATAAACCCCACACTGCACAGGAACTGTGGACGGGAATTGAACAACAGACCGATGAGTGATTGTTGCCACTGAGCCTCAAGCCCGGCCTGGTGGTGTGCAATAATGGGCGAAATCTCATAGCAGCTCTGGGCCTAGCCGGTTTGACACATATCCCTTGCCTGGTGCATGTGCTGAATTTGGTGGTGCAGAAATTTCTAAAAAACTACCCGGATATGTCAGAGCTGCTGCAGAAAATGCGGGCCTTCTGTGCGCGCTGTCCGCATTCTCACCCTGCTGCTGCTTGCCTGTCTGTGCTGCAGTGGAACGTCTGCCTTCCCGCTCACCGCCTCCTATGCAACGTGCCCACAAGATTGAACTCCACCTTGCACATGCTGGAGAGACTGTGCAAGCAGCAGCAGGTAATAGTGGAGATTCAGCTGCAGCACGCACGGGTCAGTAGCTCTGTGGAACAGCACCACTTCACCACCTACGAGTGGGCCTCCATGCGAGACCTGTGTACCATATTGCAGTGTTTCGAGTACTCCACCAACATGGCCAGTGCCGATGATGCTGTTCTCAGCATTACTATCCCACTTCTATGTCTCCTTGAAAAAACACTTTGGGGTGATGATGGAAGAGTATGTACCACAGGAGAAAGAGGAGGAGGAAGAGGGGTCATTTCCACGGTTATCAGGTCAGTCATTCACAAGTGGCTCGGAGTGTGGGTTCCTGCACCAGCATAGGCCAGGTAAAAAATTTTCAAACCAGGGCACAGTTCTGGAGGATGGGGAGGACGAGGATGAGGAACCGTGTTCACAGCAGGGTGGCACCCAACGCAGCTCGTGGGCATCACTGGAGCGTGGCTGGGGTGATACGAAGGACACAGATGATACACCTCCCACAGAGGACAGCTGGCCTTTGCCTCTGGGCAGCCTGGCACACATGAGCGACATGCTGCAGTGCCTGCACGACAGCCGAGTTGCCCACATTGTAATTTGTGCTGATTACTGGGTGGCCACCCTGCTGGATCCCTGTTACAAGGACAACCTGCCATCCTTAATTCCCTCACTGGAGTGGGATCGGAAGATGCGCGACTACGAGCGCACGCTGGTAGACGCGCTGCTGAGGGCATTCCCAAATGACACCGGGGGCTCAGTGGAAGCACAAGGTGAAGGCAGAGGAGGAGGAAAAGGTCGCCAACGCACCTGTGGCACCACCAGCACCTCGGAAGGCAGGGTTAGCATGGCTGAAATGTGGAAAAGCTTTGTCAGCAGCACGCCACAACAAACGGTACCACCAGCTGATAGGCAACGTCTTAGCAGGAGGCAGCATTTCAGCAACATGGTGGAACAGTATTTGTGCACATGCCTACACGTACTGACTGATGGGTCTGCCCCATTCAACTTCTGGGTCTCCAAATTGGCCACATGGCCTTTATGCCTTGGAGGTGCTGGCCTGCCCTGCAGCCAGTGTATTGTCTGAACGTGTGTTTAGCACAGCAGGGGGCATTATCACAGACAAGTGCAGCCGCCTGTCCACAGCCAACATGGACAAGCTAACGTTTATTAAAATGAACCAGGCATGAATCCCACAAGACTTGTCTGTGTCTGTACCTTGTGCAGAATAGACATTTATACTGTATTTCTACTGTGAACTCATCTTGTGTAACATATAGGAAGCAGAGGGGGGGGTGTTGGGATCCAGCCTGGAGAGATGAAGCGGGGTCAAAGACCAATCTAGCTTTGCTCGCTATCCAGTTATTAACTGGGTTTATGATCTATGCCTTAACTTACCCTTATTTCCCCGATCTAAAACTATATTGTGGTATCTGTTTCTCACATACTGATAATGGACACTGGTACACCCTCTCTTGTAGATCCAACACCCACAGTCTCAGATGTAATATACATGTAATTTACATCCTAGACCTTGGCTCCCCCAATGGGTTCTGCTATTTACAGAAGAAACATAATCAACCTGGAACATTAGACAGATGTTATGAGGCTATACACATGTGTTATCCTGTTGGTGTCTCTCACCAAGGGAGATGGTGATGGGCAGCTACATAGTGCTTCTGCATGTTATTGATGGCCACTGGGGTTATAATGACGTTCTACTATGACCTCACTTACACACCAGATCTTTGGCATAACCTTGCAGAATACGTTCTCCCCTTCCTTACTGATCCGTTAATAACCATCCCAATCTTAAAGATCTGGCCAATTTCAAGCTCTTATCCAACCTCCAAATCAGTTTTTCAAAATCAAATGCCCTTAACATAAAATTACCCAAAGAAACACTAAAACAATGCCAAGACAACTTTCCAATTAAGTGGAATAAGGATACAATCACCTACCTCGGCATTCAACTGCCAACCACACTCTTGGATTTATACAAAGAAAACTACCTCCCACTATTACAAAATATACACAGAGATCTAAGATTGTGGTGTAATGGCCTCTTTTCCTGGTTTGGTAGAGCAGCAATCATAAACATAAACCTCCTCCCCAGAATACTGTATCTTTTCCAAACCATACCTATCAAATTACCATCCACCTTTTTCTCCTTGTAAAGGAAAGCATGTACAGACTACATATGGGGCTCTGTCTGCCCCAGAATAAGTCTTCAGAGACTGATGATCCCCAATCTGAAGGCTGACATAGGCCTCCTAAATATCAAGAAAAATTCACAAAGCCTGCCATTTAGCTAGAGTGATTGACTGGAACATACACTCCAAAAGAATGTGTCCAAGTGGAGCATGCCATGTACACCTTCCCTCTTCACCAACTCCCCTGGATAGCATCCAAACACATTCCCCTGATGTGCAAATACCACCCCTTAATAAACCACACAGTCAATGCTTTTCAAGATGCATGTTGCACACACAAAATCCCATTGACACTAGGCCCCATGACGCCACTTCGACAAAATCCAGATTTCCCCCTGGGCTTACATGCAACCTTACTTCAAGACTTGTGGCCTGTAACATACAAGCAGAGTAATTCTATGAAAGGGGACACCTCATCCACCTGCTGGAGTTATCGGCCCGGATGCCCAACCAGTCATTTCCATTCTGGTCATACATAAAATTAAGACACTTCCTCTAAGGATCACATCCCTGACCAGATTGGACACAACAAACCATGCCCTTTGAAGATATGTGCCTAAAAATAGACCCCCAAAGACGTCTAATCTCTGATGTATACACTTTACCTCACCATGCCAACATCCAAATATCAATAACAAGGATTGAGAGAGTATTACTCTCTCAAAAAACAGCTGACTTATCTGAAAAAGAATGGGAAAACATTTATGCACATGTCCACAAAAGAACAGCAAACAATTTCGCACAAGAAAATGCAATCAAGGGCTCCTCCAGGAGCTCAGGGGGGAGGAGTCGGTGACCAAGATGGCCGCCCGGTGAGGATCATCTCCACATGGAGACACACGCCGTCCCTGCAACAGCGATATGAGCTGCTGTGATCAGAGTCACTGACGGAGCAATAGCCTGGAGTTGCAATAGATAAGAAAAAGTGCTGATTGACCTGGCTGGATAACTGGATCTCTCTCAGGAGGGTTTGCGGAGGAGCGATAGGTGAAGAGGAATAGAGGACCGGAGACTCGGAGGTGCCTCGTCCAGCCTCCCGACACTCAACCCCGGACGTGAATCCGCTCCGGTGGAGGTGCAGAGCGGTACCTCGCGCTGCAGACCCCGCTTGGAATCTGCTCGGACCCAGACACAGAGCTCTGCCCGGTCTTCTGGTGCTCAATCCCTGATGTGAACCCACCCAGGTGGAGGCGTAGAGCGGCGCCTTGCGCTGCAGACCCCGCCCGGACTCCACGCGGACCCCGCTCGGATCCACATACAGAGCCTCAACTGGTCTTCCGACGCTCAGCTCCTTGGAGTCGGCCCGCTCCGGTGGAGGCGTTGAGGGGTGTCTCACGCCGCAGACCCCAATCCGACTCCGCGCGGATCCGTACACAGTGCAGAAACAGGCGTTGGTAAAGGGAGCCGCTCCCCTAGGAGTCAGCACTGAGGAGTGAAGATCGTGTGAGCCCCCCTATGGGGGAGAGCCGGTGAGTGATTAAAACATACAATAAAGGAGAAGAATAGGGGAGAGAGAGGAAGAAAAAGAGGAAGGAAAGAAAAAACATTGATAGAAAGCAGAGGCGGGCGGCAGCAGGAAAAAGGATAAGAATTGGCTAAGGGGGCTAAGGACAGCCCGCAGACGGAGTAACACAAATATAAAGTACATATTGAACACACGGGAAAATCATAAAAAGGGGCTAATGCAGAGGAGGAATGGACAAAATGTGAACTGACATAGTGGATATATTGACGTATTGGACAGTATATCCTGGAGGGAGCAGTGTAAAGCCCCCATAACCCTTACGGCCACGATACTTATATACCGTTGCCTTGTACTATTATTACTGCCACTGATTGTTCTGATAAAACCCAAAAACTTGAATAATAAAACCAGCAAAATGCCTGGAAAATCTACTCAACCTCAGCAAGGAAAAAAAGGTACAGCTAACACTACAAATAAATCTAACAAAGCGCAAACACAAAAACCCGACATAAAGGGTTACTTTAATCAATCACAAAGTCAACACGAGGTGTCAGGAATAGAAGATGGCAATTCATCCTCAAGCTTGTTAGATCTAGAACAAATAGATCAAACCTCCTTTACAACATTACAAAGACCCCGAGTGGACACAGAGGAAATAGAGAAGGGTACATGGGACATGCAAGCTTATATTAGATCGCTTCCCACCAGAGAAGACATGGATAGATACGTGTATAGGTTGGAAACATCATACAAAACCGAAATACAAACAAAATAAAGAATTCCCTACAGGATACACAAGATAAAGCTAACATAATGGAAGGAAAAATACAAGCCCTGGAACAAAAAATAAATCAATATGAGAGTAAAAGCAAAGAACAGGAAGCACGTCTAAAACTGGCCATAACAACTATAGAGGATTTAGAGAACAGAAATAGACGGAATAATATAAGAATTAGGGGGCTACCTGAAGTAATAGGACCCAGAGATCTGCTGACTACTCTTCAGTCTTTATTCAAATCCATACTTCAAAACCCCTCAATGGAAGAGATAATGATAGAAAGAGCACATAGATCATCAGGCCCTAAAAAATCAGACTCTACTAAACCTAGAGACGTGATCTGCAAAATACATCATTATCACATAAAAGAGAAAATCATGATAGCTGCAAGGCAACAAAAAAATATTGATTTTGAAGGAACACCAATCAACCTATTTCAGGACCTCTCGAAACATACTCTGGCTTTGAGAAGAGCAGTAAAACCTTTACTGGAAGCCATGAGAGAAAGACAGATTCTTTATAAATGGAAATACCCATTTCAAATTCATGTTTACCATAAGTATCAACTAGCAATATTTAGAGACATAGAGGATCTCCCCAAGTTCTTAAAACAACTCCAATTACCTGAAATAGAATTACCACAATGGCCAGTGACTTCTAGTTAAATAAATAAGGACATTTACGATAGACGGTAAAATAACAAGCAGGCTCGTTGAACATAGAAACACCCAGGAGGGAAAATGTTAATATGCCTATGTAAAAGTAGTCAACGCTGGTAGATGGGAAAATATAAACAATTTAAATAATTTTCAAAAGCCCCTAAATAAATGTTTTTGTTTTTTTTTTCCCCCTTTTTTTTTTCCCCTTTTTTTTTTCCTCTACACACTACACATCCTAATGAAAATAGAAAAGGAGGATAGCGCCTGGGACTTTATAGGTACCATACAATAAATCCTTCACAGGAACCAATAATTATAAAATTTATATTTTTATTGAATTTTTTTAAAAAACTCACAAATCTGAGTATCTAATCCAAAAATATTCGAAAAGAAGCAAGACATCAATGTAAAAACATATTTCGCCTACTCGTCCCCTTGAATTCCCTCATGCAAAGTGGGTCCTAATATGCCAAGAACTATACCTATCCAAATATTAAATTGGTGTCCTGTCTCACAGTGGTTTTGGGGGGGGGGGGGGGCACCAATCCGGCCAACACAAGACACATAAAGACAGCCACATTAAAGGTATCACTAAAAAGTGTTAGGATTTTCCAAAATTAGCAGTTGCTGGTATAGTCAGGCAATTGAACCCACGAACATGCCTTTGGGGATTCCTCTTAACATGTTTCGCGTTCTTAGACCGCCTTCCTCACCTCGGTGGTGGGAGATATTAAAAAACACCAATTTAACGATCGAGCCCCACAAAATCTTACACCTTCTCAACGAGCAGGCCTGCAGTCCTTAAAACAGAGAGTGGATATTGTTATCAAGCCCTGGGATAAGGGGGGGAATATAGTGTTGATGACACGCTGCTATTACGAACAGATGTGTAAGAAAATACTTTCCAACAAGAATTGGTACACTACAATTAGCCCTGAAACATCAGTGCAATTTATAAAAGAATATAAGGAGCTAATTGGCACAGCCCATGTTCAGTCCTTGATTGACAAAGAAACATACGACTATTTGAATGTACAATTTCCAAGACTGGCAACATTTTACGCACTCCCTAAAGTGCATAAAGATCTAACCCAACCACCAGGATGACCTATTGTGTCCGGAATAGGAGTCCTGTGTGAGAATGCCAGCAGACTGGTTGATTTCTTCCTAATGCAGCATGTCACTAGCCTTCCCTCGTACGTGAAAGACACCTTGGACCTACTAAAACACGTAGAGAGTCTCGAGATACCAAGGGGGTCCCTCCTGGTTACTCTCGACGTGGAGGCACTGTACTCGAGTATCCCCCACGAAAGAGGAATAGACACAGTACGCTCCTTCCTCATGGAAACCCCTACACCCAATGGGACTTCAATGAATTCCTGCTGGATTTGTTACTGTTTATCCTAACCCATAACTGGTTCGTATATGACAATACCCACTACCTCCAGGTACAAGGCGTGGCCATGGGCACTTGCTGTGCACCGGCCTACGCCAATTTGTACCTGGGGGGGTGGGAGAGGGAGGTATGGCAGTCGGAGAGGTTGGAGGGGTTTGTACAGCATATATTATGCTGGTACAGATATATAGATGATATCTTTTTTATCTGGACAGGACCAGAGGCGTCACTCGTCAAATTTGTGCAACCTCTGAACAAAAACCCCTCCAACCTAACCCTGACACTATCATACCATCCCTCTACTATTAGTTTCTTGGACCTTGAGCTTTTTCTGGACCAGGCAGGCTGTTTGGCGACAGATCTGTTCCGGAAGCCCACAGCCGGTAACACCATCTTACATGCCAGCAGTGCACACCCACCGATGCTTATACGAAGCATCCCATATGCCCAATACATACGACTAAAACGAAACTGTACACATACAGAGGATTTCGAGCAACAAGCAGCAGGGCTTCGCGACAGACTTTTACGGAGGGGTTATTCCAAAACCCTCCTGCGTAAAGCATACAACAAAGCACTACGACAAGATCGACAGTCGCTGCTATATAAAACAAAGACAGGTCCACGACACAATACAGTTAAATTTATCACCCAATTCTCAACTCAACACCATGAACTGAGACAGATCCTGGGTAGGCACTGGCATACTCTGAGACAGGATCCCATAGTCTCAAAGTACGTCAGGGACACCCCGGACTTAGTCTTCCGCAGGGCACCATCCATTCATAGCCATTTAACAGCAAGTCATTATGAAGGCGAACCCCATGCCCAACAACCCAGATGGGGAACATTTCAATGCGGGCAATGCGATATATGCCCATGGGTCCAGGAAAGTACAAAATATCTACTACCCAATGGTCAAACATTTTACCCCAGATTTCACGCTAACTGTGAAACAGAAGGGGTTATATATCTTATGAAGTGTCACTGTGGTGCATTCTATATAGGCAAAACCTATAGAGCATTCAAAAAGCGAATACAAGATCACATATACTATTCGTCAGGAGGGAAAATGATTACACCAGTTAGTCGGCATCTGGACCTTTATCATAAATATGACACAAGATGTGCCTCTTTTGTGGTCTTGGAATCGGTCCCACGGGACCCGAGAGGAGGTAATTGGGATAGGAGAATACTGCAAAAAGAAACCCTCTGGATTGAACGATTAAATGCCACCCACCCTCCAGGGTTGAACGAGATTTGCTCGTATAAACCATTCTTGTGAGCTGGGTCCCCCAGCCCTGTTAGGCTTAGGTCAAACCCTGAATAATGCTTCTATTCTAACCCCATCAATCCAAATCAGTCCCCAGCTGGGAACACACCTATGCTATGATTCTATATTGAGAATATGAGATATGTACTAAGCCTTACAGCCCTAGGATGTATGCTATAATGATTTTTCTTCTTTATTTCCCTGCTATTCGTTATTGCAATTACCGTTTTTTCATACAATGCAATATGTGATCTTTCAATGTATCAGGTGTAGGCTGTTTTGTTTTTTGGCCACTGGATGTCGCTATGTTTACCAGCCCTATCCCCTCCTCCCCCCATGATCCATGGGTTGGGAGAGATGGCCTGGTTTGGGGTGTGCGGCTGAAAGCACCGTACACCCCATCCTCCCAATACCGCTCTGCGGCCCTTGGAGGGGATGGTCAGTGTGCGGCGCCCCTCTAGCCCCACCACCGTGGGGATACCAAGAGGGAATTCCCAAGTCTATGACAGCGTGCAATTGGCGCATGCGCCATGGCAAGGGACACAGCCGGGCCACTAGTGACGTATGCTGAGGAGAGGAGTCTCCCGACGATGACGTCAGGGCTGGGACGTATAAGGCGGCGCTGCGTCCTGACCAGGCTACACACCTGTGTCGGACAGGCGCCTTTACACACCACCCCGTACATGACCTGGTAAGTCTGAAGGAAACCTAATATTTAAGACACCACCTGATACCTCCTGATTTTACTGCTGCATCACCTCCCTCGCCTCCTTTTCCCCCCCTTCCCTCCTCCCCGCTTTGTATGAAGCGGGAAGAAACTCCATTTTTTTTTTCTCTTTCTGGTTTCTTCTCTGTCTCCTCCACTACGGTGTGCGGATCCTCATGTCTTTATACAATATAAAATGTATAATGAATGTAAAGACATGGGGTTAATGGATAATCAAGGAGAGGATGTTGGGAAGAAATTCCCTTTTTATTATTTTTTCTAGTTTTAATTTTATTTTTTCCCCAGGAGCCCTCCTTCCCTGACTACAATAGGTGGGGGGATGGAGAGATACTGGGGGAGTATAGATAGTACCTTCTGGGTGGTTAGTAAATATACGGGACGGGGTGTGTTACAGACCTCATCGGGGGAATACCTTGGTGGCGACTTATTTTTCCCCTATATAGGGAACTTACGATAGTAAGGGAGACTCAAAAGGAGTCAATTAGGATAAAGTTAGTAGTGTGACTGGGGCTAAGTGTGTCTGTTGGTGGGGGGTGTTTTTTTTTTGTTTTTTTTCCCTCTCTCTCTTTTCCTTCCTTCCTCTCTCTCCCTATGTAGTCAATAAAATTGTGCTCATTCAATGTTAGAGGGCTGAACTCCCCATTTAAAAGATCACAAATTTTAAATCATCTCCAAAAAGAGAAGTGTGAGTATTATCCTGTTTCAAGAAACGCTCTTTCGTACTGACAGTATACCAGAAATAAAGAACAAATATTACCCCACCTGGATCCACGATTCATTCCCTTACTCGAAGTCTAGGGGTGTATCTATAGCAATACATAGATCCTTGCCATATCAGATTCTAGATAGCGTAAAAGGTAAGGATGGGAGGTCATTAATGCTGAAAATAATGATATATGGTAAAAAATATTCCATAATTAATATATATCTTCCAAATTATGACCAAATTAAAATTGGAGGGAGAATCCTTGACGATTTAATGGAGAAAGCTGAGGGAACCATCGTGGTTGGGGGCGATTTCAATTTTGTCCTCAACCAGGAAGTGGATTCCTCGGCATATCGTTCATATCAAAGCAAACATCAACTTAATAAATTTAAACAAATATTAGAAGAGCATCAATTAGTGGATGTTTGGAGGATTCTCCACCCAAAAGAAAGGGATTATTCCTATTACTCTAAAAAATATAATACATATCACAGGTTAGACTTTTTTCTTATGAGCCAAGCAGGATTGAAAGCATTACCAAGTGCAGGTATTGGGGGTATGCTATGGTCAGATCATGCTCCAATATTTTTGAGAATCCCTATATTAAAAGATAGTGGAACAGGCTGGTCATGGAGATTAAATGATAATTTATTAAAGGATGAAAAATGCGGGACAGAAATTCGCCAAACAATAACAGAATTTGTTAAAATTCATGAAAACGACCCAACATCCCAACCCATGCAATGGGAAACATTAAAATGTGTAATACGAGGTCTCTACATTAAACATGGCACAAGACTTAAAAAAATTAAAAACAATAGAATAGAAAATCTAATTAAAGAAATTATGAATATGGAAAGGGAACATAAACAAAACCCAGTCCCTACAGGGAACATAGCAATAATGAATAAAAAAGAAGAGCTACAGAATTTACTAAACGAGCAATCCCTCCGGACTAGGGATAAAAATCGGGCCCTCCTTTACCAATATGGGAACAAAATAGGTCGATTTTTAGCCAGAACAATACATCAACGATTATCTACAACTCCGATAGTAAAAATCCAAAAATCATCAGGAGAACATACACACAATCCTAAAGAAATTTTAGAGACATTTCAAAAGTATTACTCAAACTTATATAATCTCGCGAGTCGGGGACAAGAAAGGGACGCAGAAATGTATTTAAAAGAAAAACAACAATATATAAAAGACACAGCATTACCTACCATTTCTGACGATTTAAGAGAGGAACTGGATAAAAATATTACAGGAGAAATCCAAAAAGCAATATCATCTCTGGTTCCAGGCAAAAGCCCTGGACCAGACGGATTTACCCCAAGATTTTATAAAACGTTTGGAGAAATACTGACACCAATATTAGGAAAAACTTTCAATGCTATATCTGCTCTTCAACCATTTGCCCCACAAAACATGGAGGCACACATATCCTTGATTCCCAAGCTGGATAAGGACCATACGATATGCAGTAACTATCGTCCAATATCTTTAACTAACATTGACCTACGTCTATATTCTAAAATAATTGCAGAAAGATTGACGCCTATCTTACCAGAACATATTGATCTGGACCAAGTAGGCTTCATGAAAGGACGAGAGGCTAGAGACAACATAATGAAAACAATAACACCAATAGAACATGCTCGGAAGAAGGATATACCTGCATGCTTGCTGTCAATAGTGCCGAAAAGGCATTTGACAGAGTAGGCTGGGACTTTATGGAAGAGTCACTAAAACAACTAGGATTGGGACCCAAAATTATTCAGAAAATAATGGCTTTATATGTCAATCCTAAAGCAAAGGTCCGTATAAATGGAACATTATCGGATAATATAAAGATCTCAAACAGTACTCGTCAGGGATTCCCCTTATCTCCCCTTTTGTATGTGATCGTAATGGAACACCTAACAACAGCCATACGTAATAACCCAGATATTCAGGGAATACAGATAAGAGAAAAGGACTATAAAATGGCAGTATATGCTGATGACCTTCTAATTTACGTAACGAATCCAACAGTGACATTACCTAATCTTATTAAAGAGTTTAAAAAATTTGGAGACATGAGTAATTTCAAGGTCAATTATGATAAAACGGAAGCCTTAAACATCTCAATACCAGAAAATGTTATGCGACCTCTTAGGGAGAACTATCCTTTTAAATGGCAAGAGGCAGCCATTAAATACTTGGGAATATATATTCCTAAGGACTTAACAAAACTAATAGAGATGAACCTTCTTCCTATAACCCGTAAGGTAAAAACATCAATACAAAAATATAATAAATCAACCTTCTCCCTTGTCGGTAGAATAAATATTATAAAAATGGATGTTCTTCCAAAGATCCTATATATATTTCAAACAATCCCAATATGCCCACCGATCAACCTTATGAAAGTATTACGGAAGGCAATTAATAGTTTTATATGGGCCCATAAACCAGCCAGAATAAAAAGAGAGATCTTAACGAGAGCAAAGACTGAGGGTGGCCTAGCGCTGCCAGATTTTAGGGCATATGCTAGAGCAGCATCCATGGTAAGGATAGTAGATTGGTTCCATAACGGGAAAAACAAACAATGGGTAAAAATAGAAGAAGATATATCCCCACTTAAACTTAAATCATTACCCTGGATCAATCCATGCCAGAGACCCAAGATGAAAGATCTACCCCTTTTAGTGGCATCAACAATGAAAACATGGGATACTATGCTACGCAAAAAGATCTTATCCTCATATATAGGACCAATGACTCCATTATTCTCTAATCCAGAATTTCTTCCAGCACTCAAAGCCCAGACATTTCTTAAATGGAGGAGTAGGGACGATACAAGAATTATTCAAACAATGGAAGAAGGAAAAGTTTGTCCGCTAAAAGAAATGGGTGCAGATAATAAATTTAAATGGGTGCAACATCATCAATTAAACACATTTATTAAATACATACAACAGAAAGAATCGATAGACAGGCCTACAACGAAATTTGAAAAATTATTATTACAGGAGTATAAACCAGCACATGGGCTTTCAAAAATATATAAATTATTAATTTCTAATAGTCCAACTACAGAATTAATTTATATAAAAAAATGGGAAAAGGAGTTAGGGATGAAAATCCCTATCCAAGAATGGGAAAAAGCGTTCAGAGTAATTCATAAGCTCACGGCCTCTGCAAAGCATCAAGAAAGAGGATATAAATTAATAACTAGATGGTATAGATGCCCAATGGACTTATATAAAATAAATAAAAACAATCAAGAAACATGCTGGAGATGTGGGAAAGAGAAAGGCAACATGACACACATTTGGTACAAATGTCCGTTGGCTCAATATCTCAATATCTACCAGGATATTACTGATACAACTATGCAATTAAATATAAAGATGGCAATTTTGTCAATTATTCCAGGTCCGATAAAAAGGATAAAGGAAGATATATGGGGATATATGTTAACAGCAGCACGTACCATAATAGCTCGTAATTGGTGTAAAACTAACAACCTCTCCATACAAGAATGGATATGCGAGATGAACGTGATACAGAATATAGATAAAATGATCTTAATAGAGGAAAAAAATATATATACAGTACCAAAGAGATGGCGGCAATGGGAAAAATTCAGCACCTCGGCAGATATTGCACGGTATTTGTAAATGTTGATTCCCGGGAGGAAGGAAGAGGGAAGTTATCTTTGCTCTCCCCCTTTTCCCTTACCCTTTTCTCTCTTTTTCCCTTTTTTTTTTTTTTTTATGAATGAGTGTGTGGAAGGTCATATACACATTAGGGAGAATTAGAAGAGTACAGGAATGGTATGACGTAAGAAACAGAAATTATATAGGGATAAGAGGCACCCCTATTCGGTAGAGTGATCCCTTGAAATTGATAAAGATGGTTAAGAATAATTTACCCCCTGATGTGAACAGATATGACAATTTTGTATTATATGTTATGTGGAAAAAGAAAATGTGTGAAAATAATAATAATAAAGAAAAGATTGAAACAGAAAATGCAATCAAAATATTCTCTAGGTGTTATAAGATGCCACCCAGACTAAATAAAATATCACCATCTCTCTCCCCTCAATGTTGGCGATGCACCAGAGCCGGGATCGCTTTTACATATTTGGTGGTCATGCCCTGTCATACAACCCTTCTGGAAAGAGATGCACCGATTAACTAACCAAATCACCACCCTTACCCTAGATTTTTCACCAGTTCAACTCTTACTACACCACACCCAAACACCAAACAATGCATACTTACACTCATTAGCCATTCACTTGGTAAAAGCAGCTAATATGTATATACCCACCAAATGGTGCTTAACAGACCCCCTGACTATTAACCACTTCCATACAGGACACTTACACCCCCTTCCTTACCAGACCAATTTTCAGCTTTCGGCGCTCTCACACTTTAAATGACAATTACTCAGTCATGCTACACTATACCCAAACAACATTTTTATCATTTTTTTCTCACAAATAGAGCTTTCTTTTGGTGGTATATAATCACTGCTGGGTTTTTTTTATTTTTTTTTCAATATAAGCGAAAAAGTAGCGAACATTTAGAAAAAAAAAAACTTTTTTTTTAGTTTGAGAAATATTGAGAAATTTTGCAAAAAAGTCATTTTTCTTCATACATTTGGGCCATAATTTATACTGCTACATATCTTTGGTAAAAAATAACCCAAATTAGTGGATATTATTTATTCTCTGTGAAAGTTATAGCGTCTACAAGCTATGGGGCAAATCATTGAAAATTGATCACACCTGATGTACTGACCAACTATCTCATTTCTTGAGAGCCTAACAAGCCAGGAAATTACAAATACCCCCCAAATGACCCCTTTTTGGAAAGCAGACATTCCAAGGTATTTAGTAAGGGGCATGGTGAGTTTTTTGAAGTTGTATTTTTTTCCCACAATTCTTCGCAAAATGAAGAATTTTTTTTTTTTACACAAAATTGTTAAACAACAAGCTATTTCTCACACACAGCATATGCATACTTGCAATGACACCCAAAAATACATTCTGCTACTCCTCCTGAGTATGGCGATACCCCATGTGTGAGGCTTTTACACATCCTGGCCACATACAAAGGCCTAACATTTAAGTAGCACCTTCAGGCGTTCTACGAACATAAATTACACATCTCATTTCTCAACCACCTATTACATTTTTGAAGGCCCTGGAGCACCAGGACAATGAAATTGCCCACAAAATTACCCCATTTTGGAAAGCAAACACCCTAACGTATAATCTATGAGGCATAATGAGTCTTTTGAACATGTCTTTTTTTCCAGAAGTTGTTGGAAAATGTGGGAAAAAAAATGAAAATGCATTTTTTTTACACAAAGCTGCCAATTTATAAGATATTTCCAACACATAGCATGTACATAGCAAAAATGACACCCCAAAACACATTCTGCTACTCCTCCTGAGTATGATGATACCACATGTGTGAGACTTTTACACAGCCTGGCCACATACAGAGGCCCAACATTGAAGTAGCACCTTTAGACGTTCTACGAGCATAAATTACACATCTCATTTCTCAACCACCTATTACACTTTTGAAGGCCCTGGAGAACCAAGATAATGGAATTTCCCACAAAATTACCCCATTTTGGAAAGCAAACACCCCAACGTGTATTCTATGAGGCATTATGAGTCTTTTGTACGGTTAAGTCTTTGAAAAACGTGGAAACGTACACAAAGTGGTCAATTTATAAGATATTTCTAACACATAGCATGTACATAGCAAAAATTACACCCCAAAATACATTTTGCTGTTCGTCTTGAGTATGGTGATACCACATGTGTGAGACTTTTAAGCAGCCTGGGCACATAGAGAGGTCCAACATGCAGGGAGCACCATCATGTGTTCTATGAGCATAAATTGCACATAAAATATCATAATGACCTATTACACTTTTGAAGGTCCTGGAGCACCAGGACAGTGGAATTACCCACAAAATGACCCCATTTTGAAAAGCAAACACCCCAAAGTATATTCCATGAGGCATTATGAGTCTTTTGTATGGTTCATTTTGTTCCACAAGTCTTCGGAAAACATGGAAAGAAAATGAAAACTTTTACACAAAGTTGTCAATTTATATGATATCTCTAACACATAGCATGTACATAGCAAAAATTACCCCCCAAAATATATTCTGCTACTTATCCTGATTATGGCAATACCACATGTGTGAGACTTTTACACAGCCCGGCCACATAGAGAGGTCCAGCATTGAAGTAATACCTTCAGGCGTTCTAGGAGCATAAATTACACATCTAATTTCATTCCTACCTATCACACTTTTGAAGGTCCTGGACAGTGGAATTACCCACAAAATTACCCCATTTTGGAAAGCAAACACCCCAATGTATATTTTATGAGGCATGGGCTGCATATACGTACTCGGGTATTCTTATGGGCTGCAGATAGGTACTCGGGTACTCTGATGGATTAGTAAAAGGTACTCGGGTACTCTGATGGGCTGGTGAAAGGTACTTGGGTACTCAGATGGTCTGGTGCCAGGTACTTGGGTAATCAGATGGGCTGGTGACAGGTACTTGGGTACTCAGATGGGCTAGTGACAGGCACTTGGGTAATCAGATGGGCTAGTGACAGGTACTAGGGTACTCAGATGGACTAGTGACAGGTACTCAGATGGACTGGTGACCAGTACTCGGGTACTCTGATGAGCTGGTGACAGGTACTCGGGTACTCAAAAGGGTTGGTGACAGGTACTCGGTTACTCAGATGGGTTGATGACAGGTACTCGGGTACTGTGATGGTCTGGTGACAGGTACTCGGGTACTCAGATGGGTTGGAGACAGGCACTCGGGTACTCAGATGTGCTGGTGACAGGTACTCGGGTACTCAGATGGGTTGATGACAGGTGCTCGGGTACACTGATGGGTTGGTGACAAGTATTTGGGTACTCTGATGGGCTGGTGACAGGTACTCGGATACTCTGATGGGCTGGTGACAGATACTCGGCTACTTTGATGGGCTGGTGACATGTACTTGGGTACTCTGATGGGCTGGGCTGGTGACAGGTACTTGAGTACTCTGATGGGCTGGTGACAAGTACTCAGGTACTCTCATGGGCTGGTGGCAGGTACTCGGGTACTGTGATGGGCAGGTGACAGGTACTCGGTTACTTTGATGGACGGGTGACAGGTACTCGGGTACTGTGATGGGTTGGTGACAGGTACTCGGGTACTGTGATGGGCAGGTGACAGGTACTTGGATACTTTGATGGCAGGTGACAGGTACTCGGGTACTGTGATGGGCTGGTGACAGGCACTCGGGTACTCTGATGGGCTGGTGGCAGGTACTCGGGTACTTTGATGGGCTCGTGACAGGTACTCGGGTACTTTGATGGGCAGGTGACAGGTACTCGGGTACTGTGATGGGCTGGTGACAGGTACTCAGGTACTTTGATGAGCTGGTGACAGGTACTCGGGTACTTTGATGGGCAGGCGACAGGTACTCGGGTACCATGATGGGCTGGTGACAGGTACTCGGGTACTTTGATGGGCAAGTGACAGGTACTCGGGTACTGTGATGTGCTGGTGACAAGTACTCGGGTACTCTGATGGGCTGGTGACAGGTACTCAGGTAATTTGATGGGCTGGTGACAGGTACCAGGGTACTTTGATGGGCAGGTGACAGATACTCGGATACTTTGATGGGCAGGTGACAGGTACTCGGGTACTCTGATGGGCAAGTGACAGGTACTTTGATGGACAGGTGACAGGTCTGATGGGCTGTGACAGGTACTTTGATGGGGTGGTGACAGGTACTCTTTATTGGGGGCAATCAGTGTGATTGGTGCACACAGTAAGCGGTAACGAGCTGTTGCCGCTATCTCCTCTTCAAACACGATCGGTGTGTGAAGAGGAGAATTGTGGATTCTCATCATTCTGTGACCGGCTGTGATTGGACACAGCTGGTCAAGTGGTAAAGAGCCAATCTGATTGGCTCTTTACCATGATCGGGGTTGGGCTTTGTCCAAGGGACAAGCCCGAACCCCGATCGCCACGCTGCGCGCTCCCGGGGGCGCCCACGAGCGGGGTGCACGCCGCTGTTTGTTTTGGTCGGAAGTGACCGGCTGTGATAGGACACATGATAAAGAGCCAATCAGATTGGCTCTTTACCCTGATCACGGAAGGCCAGAGTCCCCTGGGAGCCCACAGAGCGGCATAAAATGGAAGGATGTCATATGACGTCCAACCAGGATGGGGAGTACACCTTGCTGGCGTATTATTACTATACGCCGGTAAGGAAGGGGTTAAAGACTGGGTCAAACACATTAAAAAAAAACACAGAAAGGTATGAACTCATACACCAGGCCAGCGACACTCCCTGTAAATTCAGAAAAAAATGGTCATACTGGCAGCATTTTACTCATTTTACGACGGTCATACTGGTAAAAAAAGACTTAAATGTCCCTCACAGCGACCGGACCACATACTCAAG
>BLSH010460353.1:355017-392649 GCA_018402905.1 Glandirana rugosa | reverse complement strand
GGCCACATACAGAGGCCCAACATCCAAGTAGCACCTCCAGGCGTTCTAGGAGCATAAATTACACATATCACATAGCATGTACATACCAAATAACAAAAGATTACCTGCAGTTTTAGTAGTGCAGTGGTCCACAGAGGAGAGCATCAGTCCAGACAGCAGGCGGGGATGCGATCAGTGACAGAAAAAGAAATTGTCCAGGCAGCATTCAGGAATACTGTCCATAGTTAGTACAGGCAGAGATACTGTCAGCACAGCCAAAGCCCAGCTAAATCATTGGTCCAGGTAGCAGGCTGAGATGCCCAGGCAGAAATACTGTCCCTAGTCAGTAGAGGCGGCAGGCAGAGATATGGTCAACACAGCCAATGTATTGGTCCAGGCAGCAGGAAGAAACATGGTCCATCCATAAAGTCCTGGGTCATTACAGGCAGCAATATGGTCAGCACAGCCAAAGTATTGGTCCAGGCAGCAGGAAGAAACATGGTCCATAAAGTCCTGGGTCATTACAGACAGCGATATGGCCAGGGGACAGGGGTAGAGGCTTCTCCCACCCAAATCTCTTTGAAGCCTCTGGGAAACCAGACCCTGTTCTGGTAACACAGAAAACCAAAAACTGTTTTTTCTACTCAGAACGCTTTTCTGGAGCCCCTCACATATGTGAGACCCCTGTGTACTAAAGTAGAAGGGCAAAAAATCAGTCCAACTGGCAGACAAAAACATGGTCATGGTTAACAGGCCAAGGTTAGTGCACGTGGAAGTCAGAAACGTGGTTTAAAATGGCAGGCAAAGGCATCGTCGGTAAACAGGCCAGGGTCAGTTAACGTGGAAGTCAGAAACTTGGTTTAAAATGACAGGCAAAGGCATCGTCAGTAAACAGGCCAGGGTCAGTTAACGTGGTAGCAGGCAAATGATCCACACAGACATTTGAAATGGGGAAATGGCAGTCTTTTAAAAATAAGGGGAACTAATAGCTGACTGATGTATGATCATTTTTTAACCACTTCAGCCCCGGAAGGATTTCCCACTTTTGGACCAGGGCACTTTTTGCGATTCGGCACTGTGTCGGCACTTGCACGGTCGTGCGATGTTGTACCCAAACAAAATTTGCGTCCTTTTTTCCCCACAAATAGAGCTTTCTTTTGGTGGTATTTGATCACCTCTGCGTCATTTCTGATCGCCGCTATAAACAAATGAAGAGCAACAATTTTGCAAAAAACAACAAATTTCTTACTTTTTGCTAAAATACAAATCCAAAAAAAAATGTTTTCATCGGTTTCAACCGATTTATATTCTTCCTCATATTTTTGGTAAAAAAATCGCAATTGGCGTTTATTGATTGGTTTGCGCAAAAGTTGCCGCGTTTACGGATGATGGGAATTCATTTCTGGGGTTTTTATTTTTTTTTATTTTTTACTAGTAATGGCAGCGATCTGCAATTTTTAGTGGTACTGCGATATTGCAGCAGACATGTCGGACCATTTTGACACTTTTTTGGGACCATTGGCATCTATACAGCGATCAGTGCTATAAAAATGCACTGATTACTGTGTAAATGCCATCGGCAGTGAAGGGGTTAACCTGCATGGGGAGCTCTAAGGGTTAACTGTGTTCCCTGAGTGTGTTCTAACTGTGTGTGGGCTGCCCTGGCTGGGGAAAGACGATGATCACGGCTTCCATATACAGGAAGCCTGTGAGCACCGTCCTTCCGCCTCTATGAGAACGGAGATCCGTGTTTACTTACACGGACCTCTGTTCTCTCACTGCGGGGGGGCCATCGCGGGTAGCCGGCGGCGATCAAGTCTGCCCTACCCGCTCCCTGGACCCCCGAACACAGTGAGCGTGCCGCCATCGGGTGACGGCGTTTCACGATAACGAGCCACCTTGCCGCCGTCACGCTGCGGCGGGCGGTCGGCAAGTGGTTAAATAATCTCAGATGCACAGGCCAGGTTGGGAGGGACATTGGGGGCAATAATTGGTGGTATCTCTTCTGACTCCAACTCTGGAGCATACACGACATCTCTTTTGTCATCTTCTTCCGGATTCTGTGGGGGAATGATGTAGGGATAATGTTGCTTGCGGACTCTGCTCACATTATCGGATCGAATACTTCCTGGGACAGGTCCTTGTTGATAAATGAGGGCAGTGACAATTTCTTCAATGTATTTGAGGTAGGTGAGGGGATTGGTTTTCGGACGATCTTTGGTAACAGACAAATGCGGCTTTCTTATACCAATAATGGGACTTCTGGGTTGACAAATAGCACTGTACCATCTGGTAATTTAAATCCACCCCCAATGAAAAGATTGTAATCGTGGACACATTCGGGCTTTACAACGGGGCCACATCTTCTCTGAATCTCCACCAAGGTGTAGTTGTGGCTAGTAGAGAGGATGTGGACATTTTTCTTGTCCCTTCACTTCATGGCTAATACCTCTTCATTCCTCATGAAGGCAGATTCCCTGTTTTGAAGTTTTTTGGTGAGGAGATGTTGTGGGAAGCCCTTCTGGTTATTTCTTGAAGGTGCCACAGGCCAGGGTTGTTTTTTGATAAAGGTGGCGAAATAGGGGCAGGCTTGTATAGTAATTGTCCACATATAAGTGGTATCCTTTTGCAAACAGGGAGTATGACATTTCCCAGACAATCTTCCCACTGGTTCCAATATATGTGGGGCAATCACGGGGCTGGAACTGGGAGTCTTTTCCTTCATAGATATGGAAGGTATAAACGTATCCAGTGGCTCAATCACATAGCTTGTTCAGTTTTAAGCTATACCTGGCTCTCTTGCTTGGTATGTACTGCTTGAACTGTAGTCGGTCAGTGAAATGGATAAGTGATTCGTCCACGCATATATTTTTATCTGGGATAAACACTTCCGCAAATCTCTTGGAAAAGGAATTAATTAGGGGGCGTAGCTTGTACAATTTATCGTGGTTGGGGTGATCTCAGGGTGGGCACTGCAAATTATCATTAAAATGCAGGAAATGCATAATCATGCTGTATCTTGTTCTGGACATGACATAGGAGTATACGGGCATGTGGTGGATGAGGTGGGTGGACCAGTACGCATGGTCTTAATTTTTCTGTAAGCCCCATATTGAACGTAAGGCCCAAAAATAATTTTAATTTGTCCAGTGTGAGACGTCGCCAATGAAACATGCGGGTGTAAGATGAAGTGGGGTTGGCAGGGATAATTTGCTCTACGTAGAGATTGGTTTGGTCCGCCATACAGCAAAACAGTAGTGTCGACCTGCACACCTGGCTGTGTGGTGAAATTGGGGATTACTGCGGACCCTGAGTTGGCAGGCAACCATACAGGGTTTGCCAGGGTATTGGGAAGGAAGGACTGGGCCCAGACCCGCATTAGGGTTCTTTGGGTTGGGCGTGTAGTTCCAGTACCTTTACTAGGCTCCTCTTCCTGGGGTCTGGCACTGCTGGTGGTGGGCAGGTTTTTGGATCTTGGTCCTAATCTTCTTATTCTTCTGGGGGAGGGGGGGTTTCCTCCGCTGAATCAGACTCTGATCCACTGCCCTCTACTGGCTCGTATTCTGAACCAGAATTGTATGATGAGAGCTCCCCACTGCTCTCATCATCCAATATGGCAAGGATTTCATATGCCTCCTCAGGGGTATATGCTCTCTGAGACATGGTGGGCCTGGTGACTGCACTGATAGCAGTACTGGTGGCTGGCCTGTGTGGCGGTACCGATGGTGGTACAAGTGGCGGGCCTGTGTGGCGGTACCGGTGGTGGATCTGCATTTAGCAGTACCGGTGGCATTACTGGTGGCTGGCCTGTGTGACAGTACTGGTGGAGTACCTGCCTTTGGCAAGACTGGTGGCGGTACTGGTGGCTGGCCTGTGTGGCAGTACCGATGGCGGTACAAGTGGCGGACCTGTGTTGCGGTACCGGTACTGGTGGCGGGCCTGTGTTTTGTGGTACTGGTGGCGTTACAGGTGGCTGGCCTGTTTGGTGGTACCGATGGCGGTACAAGTTTCAGACCTGTGTTAACTGGTACCAATGGCGTTACTAGTGGTGGTACCGGTGGCGGTACTGTGTGGCGGTACTGGTGGCATTGCTATGTGACAAATGGGCTGTGACAGATCAAAATGGGCTGTGACAGATCCAGATGGCACTGGTGACAGGTTATTTTTATTGTGGGGTTCGTGTTGTGCACAGTAGACAGTAGATAGACAGTTGACAGATACTAACTTTAACTCACTGATCCCTGCTCTGCTCTCTCCTCACACAATTGGTGTGTGAGGAGAAAAAGCAGGGATCACATAATGACAGGCTTTGTGTTTACATTTGTGACCGGCTGTGATTGGACACAGCCGGTCACATGGTAAACAGCTAATTTCATTGACTGTTTACCCCGATCAGGACAGCAATGTGTCCAAGGGGCACCTGCCCCCCCCCCCCCAATGGTGCAGGCGTGCCTCTGGGGGCACGCATTAGGCGCGCCTCCATTTTTCAACAGTAATGTGATCGGCTGTGATTATACACCGCCGATCATGTGGTAAACAGCCAATTTAACTGGCTGTTTACCGTGATCGGTGACGGCCCATGTCCGGCAGACATGAGCCGTGCATGATTGCCATGATGCGCGCACCCGTGGGTGTGCGCTAGCGGCTTATCTGACATGACATCAATGGACGTCTGGTCAGGATAATGAATGCACCGCCCGGCCGTCATTTGTCAACAGGCTAAGTACAGGTTACAGGTTAAGTACACTGGCACAATCAAGAATTATTTTGGATACATGCTCACTAAAGTAGTGTGACTCAAAAGTGACTCTTTAAATAGAAACTACCCACTTTTATCCCCTAACCCAGCTAGTTTGCGTGCAACTTCCTTCTTTGGCAATTTTTATTTTATAACCAAATATAGAGTTTGTCTCCTTTCTCCCTCTCCAATTTAAAATAATTAAATACAGTGCAGCTGATCAGTATAATAAATAAATTATATATTCAAAATAAAATAACAGTACAATTGAATATTTTGGCTGGAAATATTATGTCTCTGTGCTTCCAAAATGTAATCCTATTCAAAAGGATGAGATTTCAGTTTTGAAAACCTGTATCTAAAATACATTTTATGTTTCTGGCTGCATTAGGAATATGATCTCCTAATAAAACATATATACTATAATATAATATAATATGATATAATATAATATAATATATAAGAGATGCATTACATGAGAACCATTGTACAGTAATACAATGAAAAAAGGAAGTCTTGCTTTTTTCTGCTTCAAAAATTTGTTCTCAAATATGCACATTTTTTTTTGTTGAGGAAAAAAAATAATTCCATATTTCTGACTGAAATCGGCCTCTTATTAAAATGATGAGATTCTTGATACAGTGTCTCTGGAAAAAGAAAGTTTCACTTAATATTTCTCTCTGCCTCTATAACTGCATCACGTCATAATGAATGTGATGCAGTTTGAAAAGTAATTACATTTGTTTTATAAAATGTTTTTGGTAACAATTCAGTTTCTTTTAATATATTTTCTTTTAATATTCTTTTAATATTGGCTGAAATATACCATCTCCCTGCCTCACAAATTGTTTCCCAAGAGGAAAATCCCTTCAAATTATGTATAGTGTCTTACAAAAATACATTTTAATTTCATTTTTCATGCTGAAATGGAACTAATCCATAATTCCAAGATTAGCACCCCATAAAACGGATGAGATTATTTTTACTTATCCATATGATTTTTATATAGAGTCTTTCTACAAAAAACATTGGTTATTCATATTTCTGTCTGAAGAAGATGACTCTCTGCCTCCAAATGTGCCCCATGTCTGGGTCATATGTCACATGAAACAAAGCAGTTTCTGGACCTAAATGGGCCCAAGCATCAAAACTATCCTCCCATTGAGGATGAGATTCTCTGCAGAAAGTTTGTATTATATTTATACTATATCTATTCAAAGATTCAGTCATTTTTTATGGCTGAAATCTGGCTGCTTTCTCCCTAAAAAAGGTATATGTAAAATCACTAACATTTTTCTTTTTCAATGTCAAATTAAAATAGAATAAATTCTTATTTTTCCAGATGCAATCTTCCTGTTCTCTCCCTCAACACTATCGGCCTGTTCAAAAAAGTTATAAAAGCTGTGCTGCAATTCGTTACACTGTTTCTCGCTTCTGGCTGTGAAGAAATAACCACATTTTTTAAAGCTGCATTCTGCATGTTGTATGACTGATATGCTCAAACAAGTTTAAAATCCTTTAAAAAGTATTGCCTTGATTCATTCTTGTAAAAAAATGAAAATGATTTCCTATGTCTAGCTATAATGCCTCAATAAAGTTGGCCAGACTAAAAATGATTAAAAAATTAGCAGCACATCTGTCAAATGTTACTGTATTCAGTCTGTGAAGAAATTACTATTTCTAATTGTGGATGCAAAACACTTACTCTCTCCCTCATACATTTGCTGCCTATCCAATGAAAGCTTGATACATGTAGCACAATTCTGTTCAATATTTATATTTTCATAATTAAACAAAAATAACCTAATTTTTAGATGCAAATGCAATATGCTGGCTCATTCATTCATAAATTGTAGCCTGAAATTGCAGTCTGACCATAGAAGTGTAATATTTTTGGTGTAAATCTAAAACCCTTTTCCATCTTCAGTCTCCAAAACAGGACACTGTTTTTTTTAATTATACATGCAATCTGATTGCTCTCCCACTCAGAAGTTGTAGTATATTTAATAAAGGCTTAAAAGGTGTGCCGCAAATCTGTGTTTTACCAATAAATGCAATTTTTTTATTTTTAGATGGAAAATGTCTGCTTAATCTCTAAGAAATTGTGGCATGTCCAAAAAGGCTTAATAACTGTGCAAAACTGTAATTTGTGTTTTGTTTTTTTCCAGATGCAACATGCATGCTCAATCACTCATAAATTACAGACTGCCCATTCGGGTGTAATATCTATATTGCAAAACTGTCATTTTTTTGCCTCATCAGTCTCTGAATCAAGAAAAGAATGTTCTATTTCCAGATGTAATATGTCCACTTAATTGCTCAGAAATTGCAGCCTGTTTATACAGATTTAAAGTCTGTGGTGCAAATCTGTAACATTTTTCCATCTTCTGCCGCTTAAAAAATAAATACATTTTTTATTTCCAGATGCAATGTGCTTCCTCTGTCCTTCAGAAATTGTGGCATATTGAATGAAGCCTTCAAAGATGTGCTTTCTGCATCTGCACAATGTATTTCTTTAAAACTTTACACAGACAATATTTTGTATATATATTGTAAAATTTTAAATATTTGCCTTCTCAATCTCTGAATCAAATTATTTTTTTTACAGATGTATAATGCCCACTCAATTATTCAGAAATTGCAATCTGTTGAATGAGGCTCAATAACTGTTGTGCAATTCTAATATATTTTATATTATTATTATATATATTTTTCCATCTTGTTTCTCCTAAAAAATAAATGTATTTTTCTCCCAGATGCAATCTGCTTGCTCTCTTCCTCAGAAATGATGGCCTATATAATAAAGTCTTCAAAAGTGTGCTGCCACTAAAAATGTTTCTTTTGAATGCAAACCCCCTCCCAACATATATATATATATAGAGTCATACACACATGTGTGAGGCTGCACAGCGGTGTGATCTGTGACTGTTGTGTCTCATGGTTTGTTAGAATGGAAACTGGCCCTGTAGCATATGATTGATGTGCAGTCTCAGAGGTATTTCCTCTCACAGCGTTCAGCGTAGTACAGTGGCACTATACACTTAAAAAGTAAAAAAAAAAAAACAACAAAATTGCTGTCACTAAATCATTGCAGTATCACTATTGTGACATTGTAATGCTCTGGGTGGTGGTCAAAGATACAGTATACCAGTGCACCATACAGTGCTTTTGATAACTGGTATAGTATAATGCCACCATAGTGACACTGTACTGCTCTGGTGACAGTGATATTTTTTAGGGTTCATTTACACTTACAGTGCTCTCTGAAGAGTGATCTGTGTTTGGATCGCTCTTCAGAGAGCATTTAACAGGTGGTGAGGAGGCATTATATAGACTCCTCACTGCCTGTTTTACTCTCTAAATGCTAGACTACCATGCCACAACCACATGTGTAGTGCACAGTTGTGAGTCAGTTGCAGTGCAGCCCCCTCACTTGAATTGGGTGAGTTTGGTGGGCAGCAGTGCCCATTGAGTGAGTGGAACCCTGGCTGCTACCTTCCCAGCTAAAGCGGGAGATGTTGAGGGGTGATAAAAATTCAGCTCAACCAAAAGTTTTACCACCTCAACCAGAAGTGTAAATGAGCCCCTACACAGTCACCACACCAGCACAGCCAGTCACAATGTCCCAATGTCACAAAAAAGGCCTCAATCCCATGGCGCATATTAATGCATATTCTGTGCATAGGTCATGTTTACCCACATGGGAATGAACAGGTGTTTTGGTGCCTATTGGGATGCAGCAGCTGCAAGGACACAGCAGCTGCTCCCAATCTGAGATACATGTATGTGAGTGTGGGAGCGGGTACAAGCCCTGAATGCAGACAGTGTGACCAGTCAGTCACAGTGTCCCTGAAGATCATCACACTAGTCACAGTGTTGCCAGACCAGCATAGCCAGCAACAGTGATCCTAATCGCTGCCACACCAGTGACAAGGTCATCAGACCAGTGAGGCCTGCAACAATGTTTGTGTTCACTAGCCACACCAGTGTCACTGTCAACATAACCAGTGTAGCCATCAAGAGTGTGCACATCTCTGCTTGCCATCTGAGCTGACCCATCTGCATGTCCCACTGACAATATTCCAATGAGACACCATTCCCAGCCACCCCTGTGGAGAACTGAACTCATGGAACCACAGAAACTCTTTTGTAAACCCTTCGTTCAGCCTCCTATACCTCCTGACCATTGAACATGGCATCCTAGAGGCAGCCACGTACCAGTAGGCTAGGCTTGTTTGGCTTATAGGAATGGGGACTACTATAAGTGATGCTACACTAAGCTATATTGCTTGATCACTCATCATTCAGGGGCAACCATTACAGTACACTGTTTTTGCTACAATTGGTTGATTTTTGTGATACACAAGATACAATGTCTGGTACATAATCAGTCCAAACATTTAAAAAGTCTCACACGTGATAACCCCATACTCGGAACTAGTATATGTTTTGGGGTGTAATTCTAAGTATGTCTATGTTGTGTGTGAAAAAATATGTTATATAAATGTTATATGTGTTATAACTGACAACTTCATGTAAAAAATAGATTTTTTATTTTTTTACGCACTTTTAGCAAAACATTCACCATGCCTCTTTAAAATACCTTTGGATGTTTTCTTTTGAAAAAGAGGTCATTTTGTGGGTGTTTCCATTGTTCTGATGCTCCAAGCTTCCAGAAATGTGATATGTAGTTAGAAAATGAAATGCATAATGTATGCCCTTAGAAAGCCTGAAGATACACCTTAGATTGTGGGCTCTTGAATGTGGCTAGGCTGTGACAAAGTCTCACATATGTGGTATTACCATACTGTGCATAAGAGTAGCAGAGTGTGTTTTGGGGTGTAATTCTAAGTATGCCTATGCTCTGTGTAAGAAATATCCTAATCATTTTCTTTCCACATTTTCCAAAAACTTGTGGCAAAATAATTACATTTTAAAAAGTATCTCCGAACCACTTAGAAAATACCTTGCTTTCAAAAATGTGGTAATTTTGTGGGCAGAAGGTAGAAGGTTTTGGGCCCCTCTATGCATCTAGGCTGTAAAAAAGGCTCAAGCATATGGTATCCCCATACTTGGAAAGAATAGCAGAATGTGGTTTAGGGTGTAATGGTAAATATGCTTATGCTGTGTTTGAGAAATAACTTGTTACTATTACAATTTTGTGAAAATAAACAGATTTTATTTACTTTCATCATTTTCCAAAGAATTGTGGCAAAAAATGACTACATCAAAAAAAAAATCACCATGTCTCTTACTAAATAACTTAGACTGTCTACTTTCCAAAATGGGGTAATTTTGGGGGTATTTATACTGTCCTGGCATTTAAAGTGGTTGTAAACTGCTGGGTGCCTTTTTTCAGACCTGCAAGGTAAAGCCATAATGTGCTGCTATGCATAGCATAGTAGCACATTATGTGAAACTTACCTGAAAATGAAGCATTCCATTGATGCGCTGTCATCACTGGAGGCCGATTTCATCTTCACCTGTCTTCCTTCCAGGTCTACAGACTCCGGCTGTGTGACTGGTCAAAGCCTCGATGACGTCACTCCCACGCATGCATGGGGGATCCGCCGTTTACGGCACAGGATTCTGAAGGAATGGCCCGGATGGCTGTTCCATCAGAGCACATGCGCCGATGATGTCATCGGCTGGATATATAGTAAATATATGTGTGACTGGCTGGAGCCGCGAGGACGTCCCTCCCACGCATGCGTGGGGGAGCTGCCGTTTATGGCACAGGATTCGAAAGGAATGGCCCAGGTGGCCGTTCCTTCAGAGCGCATGTACCAATGATGTCATTGGCTGCATATATAGTAAATATTTCCTAAACGGTGCACGTTTAGGAGACATTTACAGTGCCTATAGGTAAGCCTTATTATAGGCTTACCTATAGCTACAAGGAAAAGGTTAAAGTTTGCAACCACTTTAAGGCTTCAAAAATTGAAATAGGCAGTCAGAACATCAGGATTGATCAATTTTCAATCATATGAACCATAGTCTGTAGACTGTATAACAGTCACACGGACTAAATGATATACAACTATTTGGGGTTTTTTTTTACCAAAGAAAGGTAGCAGAATACATTTTGGCCAAAATTTATGAAGAAAGATTGTGTATTTATAAAGTTTCATAACGAAAACTAAGAAAAACATTTTTTCAATATCTTCTGTCATTTTTGTGGCATTTAAAGTGGTTGTAAACCACTGGGTGCCTTTTTTTTCAGACCTGCAAGGTAAAGCCATAATGTGCTAGTATGCATACTAGCACACTATGTGAAACTTACCTGAAAATGAAGTAAAAAGTCTGTGGACTCCAGCTGTGTGACTGGCCATATAACATTAATTTTTATTTTCAGAGGAAGATGTTGGCATCTTAAAGTGTCAATCTGTGTCCCATTGGGTAGATTTACCTTCATTGCCTTCCCCATAGCCAAAAGTGGAAGTGAGAGAATATCCCTGCAAATTAAGGAAATTCCTTGGGGACCCCAAGGTCTCCAAATCTAGTGCTCCCATTGGCAGATTTCCCCTCTATTACTTTTCTGGGGACAACCCAAAATTTGGGGTTTCTTTTACTTTCACTTTCAATGATAACAGTAAACAGAACAAATAGAGAGGGTGAATCTAATGAGGGCACAGATGGTTTTGTCTTTAGTTAGTACTTTAAGTCCCCGAATAAGGACACTATTTTTTTCTTTTCATATGCAATATGCCTGCTCAGTTGCTCAGAAATTGAATCCTGTTCATACAGGCCTAATATCTGTGGTGCAATTTTTCCATCTTCAGACCCTAAAAAAATATATATTTTTTAAAATTTCCAATTGCATTGTGAATGCTGTTAAGTCTTTGGAAATAGACATTTTTTTACATAAAATCTGTCTCTGAAATGACTAGACTATCAAAATTGCTTCAAACAAATGCCACAAAAGTACACTCCCAGATAGCAAGCAATTGTGCTGCAAGTTTGAAAATGACTTGCTAAGCTATTGCTAGATTTGCCAAGCTTCACAAGTTTGTTGCTTAATTGCAGGAAGTCTGCATTGCATGACTCAACTTTCTTTGCAAACATTCTGCAAGTTCTGGTTCATTTGCAATAGTCATCCCACCACAGGGGTCACTGTGGCTGAATTTTCATACTGTAGATTTGCAGAGCTGTAGACTCATCACTGCAACTTTGCTCTTGCTAGAGACTTGCCACACACATTTGCTACAAATTGGAAAAGGGTCAACTAGAACTTGTGTTTTAAGTGCTCTGCAAGTGTACAACTTGCCAGGAAAATGTACAGCAAGCTAACAGACATACAATTCAACACTGCCACAACTTTGTGGCAAGTTATCCTTGCTATCTGGGCTGTTTGCTTAATAAAGATACGATCTGCATATCTTCTCCCTCATACATTCCATCTTCACTATAAAAGAGTGCATACTACCCAACAAATCGGTTCTGTTTTTCTTGCCTGTGGCTCAGGAAAATGTATACTCTAATTTAGTTAAATAAACACCTGCCAAGTTTCTCTGTCTTCAATTGTGGTCTAGGAAAATACTTACATAGTTTGAAGTGTGTCCATAAAATATTTCATAACATTCGTAGTTATGCACATGCAAAAGAGACTTCCATAGTGTAGTATAGTTTTAAACGTTTATTAAGAATAAACAGCTATTGCTTAAAAATGCATTAAAATCCATGAGTGCCGTAACCTCCACTCATGCCCTGTGCGTTACGTCACGCCCATGTGACTTCTTCAGGGGATGTGTGATTGCACATTGGCTTTGGAAGATATACATTTGCGTGGATCAGCACACTTTGCATCACCCATTCCAAGTTTCATAAGGTCTTATTAATTTTGTTGGCTTTGCAGGATACACATAGCACATTTATTCTGGTGACCCAGCACTATTTGCTCTATACGCACTGTGAGATTGGGGTAATTAAACTCAAGCAGCTGATGCATTTACAATGAGTTGCGCCAGTCCAAACTGTCATTTTAGGGCATGGCAGCGCACTTTTATTAAATAAATGAAAAGTTCACTTGTGCATCAGTTACCCACACAGGGGTTTCTTCCACATAATATGCATTAACACAAAATACCAAGCCACCTGGCTCACATATTGGCAGCACTGCTGCTACTCTTACCAGTCCTTTTGGCTGTGTCATTGAGCTCTCTCGGAACACTTAGCTCTCTAGCCTTCAGTCACAGCCCCCTATTGCATGGCCCACCTCTGGCCTAAGGATTGGGGTTCTCTTGACACCCCTGATGGGAGCCGACCTGACTCCTGGAACTGAGACACAATGTCTCATGGCTTCTAGCTGGGCCCTCTGACCCCTTAATGAGACCTCTGTCTTGTGGCTTCTGGCTGGGGCCCCCTGACCCTGGGTGAGACCATTCATCTCCCACATTGGGAGCGGTCTCATAACTGAAAGCTGTCTGCAAAATGGGAGCTATGAGCTATTCTCAGACCTGGGTATAAAATGACCCTGCACACCTGTGTAGTCAGCCAGGTTGCAGGCGTCCAGCAAATCCTGGACACAGGATTGAATGTTCTGATTCAGAATTACCGAATCTGGAGAACGCCAAAAACACAGCTTTCTCCATTCAGAAATAATAGTTCTGAACCTTGCATTAATGCTTAATGAAAATCCGGTGTCACATTTTCCTATGTTCTTATCGTGACAGAGCCTCTCTCTGTTACATACCTCCCCCCTATATTTCCAACAGGAGGGCAGGAGACACAAGCTCCTCCCTCTGGCACCTATATTCCAGTGACGACTTAACACAGACACTTTCCATCTGTCACTACCTTCCCTTGCACCATTAAAGGGGGACTCTGCTCCACTTGACTTATGTAGACCCTCCCAAGTCTTCTTCCTGGTGTGGTTCCACAAGCACTTTTTCTGAGACCTTAAGGTGCTGTCCTGTCCTTCTACCAACTCTTCTAACCTTTGATCTTAGGGTCCTAAGAATATCTTAATTTTCTTGGTGTATTTTTGGTTCCTGACACTTTTCCCCAACTTCCTAATGCTATCCTGATTCTGTAAGGAATCTCCTGTGCTAAACCCAGAGCCACTTTCTTTCTCATTTGTACCAAACTTCAACCACTCTTGATGTACCTTTGGATTCATTAACCCTTTTGTGGTTACTCTTGGCAACCAATACCTCATTTGCAACAACCTTCAACATCAGTTCACACATTTCCCTGTTACCATTACCAACACTGACATTATGTTTTGTCAGAGTATTTCCGGGTACCTCAACCTGTACCTCTTTATGGGTGATGGAAAGAATCATTGCTACTGCCGCATCTGTTCTGGGCCCTTCCTTCTCATGAGGTCTAGCGACTGAGACAGTACACTCACCATGTACCAACCAATGCTCAGCTGCATCTCAGACCACCCCAGCAGGAATGCACCTCAACACACCACCCCAAGGAGAGACTTCCACTGTGTCTGTCATTTATGATTCCTCTAACAGTTCCTCTGAGTGCCTTCTGCACACAGCTGTCACTGGAAGCATTCTTGCAGAGAACCATGAGACCACTTTCCAAAAAAGTAACCCACATTGTAGTAATCAATACCAGTTTGTATCAAGATTGCTTAACATCGCCTGTACCACCTGTCTCCACTGATTAGTACTACGCAGTACCAGGCCACCCAGAGAAAGGGATGTCATCAATTCCACTATTTCTAACAACATCTCAGTTATTTCTAAGCATCCAACATCTAAACACAGAACTTTAGGGCCTCTTCCCTTACTAGCGAAGTAGAGGGGCTCATTTGCTAAGGCTTGAGAGGCTGAGATACTTAAGGAGACCTCCACCTCAGAGGTAACTGACACAACTTGCAGCTCCCTTTGAGCACTGCCAAACACATGTGTCATACTCATCCTCTCATTATCAACAACACTAAGCCTTTCCAAGTCCTTATCCATTACACTGTCATTCTGACACTCAACCTTAACCACTTGCCGACCGCCAACTGCAGGTTGACGGCGACAAGGTGGCTTGATATCGCAAACCGGCGTCATACGATGGCGGCTGCGAGATCGTGCACTGTGAGCGCGCGTGCGCCCACTGTGTCTGGGGGGCCAGGGAGTGGGTAGGGGGGACTCAATCTCCGCCGGCTACCTGCGATGCCCCCCCGCAGTGAAAGAATGGAGATCCGTGCATGTAAACACGGATCTCCGTTCTGTGAGAGGGGGAAGGGCTGTAATCACAGCCTTCCTCTATATGGAAGCCGTGATCACTCCCCTTCCAGTCAAACACTAACACAGTTAGAACACACCCAGGGAACACAGTTAACCCTTAGAGCGCTCCCTGCAGGTTAACCCCTTCACTGCCAATGGCATTTACACAGTAATCAGTGTATTTTTATAGCACTGATTGCTGTATAAATGCCAATGGTCTGACATGTCCGCAGCAATATCGCAGTACCACTAAAAATCGCTGCCATTACTGGTAAAAAATAAAATAAAAATAAAAATCCCAGAAATTAATTCTCATCATCCGTAAATGCGGCAACTGTTGCGCAAACCAATCAATAAACGCCGATTGCGATTTTTTTGTTTATCACAAATATGAGGAAGAATATAAATTGGCCAAAACCGTTGAAAAAAAATGTTTTTTTATATTTTTTTTGGATTTGTATTTTAGAAAAAAGTAAAAAATGTGGTTTTTTTTTGCAAAATTGTCGCTCTTCTTTTGTTTATAGCAGCGATCAGAAATGATGCAGCGGTGATCAGATACCACCAAAAGAAAGCTCTATTTGTGGTAAAAAAAGTTTTGTTTGGGTACAATGTCGCACAACTGTTTTGCTGTGGACAAAACTCCTTCCATGTACACGCCCTTTTCCAATCCTTCTGACTGGAGGGGGTTAACTTCTGCAACAACCAATGCACCAGTGTCTACTGGATCTGCAGCCTCTCCATTTGTCACAGCAGCAATAGTGTCCACCTCACTATCACACATGAAGGTTTCCTTCAATGCTACCATTAGCTTTGCTGCCAAACTATCCCAGTCTATCCGGTCTGTGCTCCAGTCACCAGCACTCTGTATTACTGCTCCATCTACCCAAGGCGACACAGGCGGACAGAGTGGCTTGGCATCAGACATTCTGCACAAATCATTTTTAACCACATTAGACTGTGATAATTCATGCTCCACCATTTGAACTATTTTCCCATTTTCTTCCACCTGAGCAGTATTACAGATGTACTGACCACCGCCGGCTCCAACACAGGGAGTCCTTGTGAAATTTCCAGGGACAACTCTGCGGCCCTGCCTGTGGTTGCCTTGGGAAAACCTTCATCATTAACATGGTCAGAAATACATTCCTCATTATCCTTCCTGACTTTCATAGGTTGTCTCAGCTCATTACCATCTTGAGCCTGTGGGTAGTTTATTACATAACTTTTTGCCTTACCAGACACTCTCTCATGCATCGGGGTGGCTACGCAATTGTCCTGGGGAACCTCAAGCTCAGACACCATGAGCTCCTGGGAGGTATCCAGGAAAAAATTGCACCTGTCATGGTTACTAGGGGCAAATACACACATTTCTCAGTGGTCAACCCTGACATATCTACCTCAGCACTCTGCTGAATCAATCCTGCCCCTTGCACAGAACAGTTTTCCCTCTTAGACACCAACATAGAGGAAAATATATCACCATTTTCAGACTTGTTAGAACACACCACACCATCATATTTAGCTTTAACCCTTGCCTCTCTGCTACAAAGTGCATTGCGTAGAGACAAGTCCTTAACAGTACTAACATCTTAGTGCAGGCTCTGCTTCAAACTGTGCTTTACTGCTTCACAGGTTTTTCATTTGCAGCAAGTCTCTGAAAGCAGATTTTCACACTGGATTCACTCCCACTTCACAGGGAATAATCCCATAACCAGCCTCTCTCACATTTGTAATAGCAACAGTCTTACCATTCCCTTTGGCAGGTGTTGAAAGCTTCAATTGAGGGCGTTGTCCCTTCTTTGCTGTGCTCTCACAAGCTAATGCCCCCACGTGGACATGGGGCAACATTGCATCCTTCTTGGATTTTCCAACATCCCCTGCAGATCAAACAGGTTTCCTGTTGCCAGGGGTAACAGCAGACCCACACACATGGTCATACTTCTTGCAGGATGCTGGATATGGTGCCCTCTCTGGGCTGTCCACTTCACACAAGCAGCCATAACATGAATCCTCTGGTTTCTTGTGCTCTCTATCATCCCCTGCAGGCTGAACAAAATTTTCTCCACATTTGCCAGGGGCGACAATAGACACTTTTTCACGAACCTCTTCACTCAAAATTTGAGCCACATCTCCACTGTAGCTCCTCCTTTCTGCAAACAGATTTTCTCTGGTTGCTATGGGAGACCGCTTTCCCCCCACAGAACTTTTCCATCTCTCCGTAGACTGGGTGGCTTCTTGGTACCTGTTGTAGTCATCTCACTCATAACCCATCAAGCGGTACACCTCTTGATACTCTTGCATCAGAAAAGGTTGCACCAAATCAGCCTAGCGCCCTCTGGGCCACCCTTGGTAGGAAGCAATCATCGTAAACACATCCAAAAAGTCCTCAACATCATCAGAATGCAACATGGACCGTATGAAGTCAGCTGTACGGATTTCTCATTTGTTGCCACGGGCAACCGCACCCATCTGCTCACTCCTTGCACTGAGTGATGGTTTGTTTTTTTCTTTGCTCCAGTGCAGCCAAATGCATCTTGCACCAGTCTGGGGCTTGGTCTCTCGGTAACAACCCCTCCAGTTCTGTCTCTTATATCAGAAAACACTGGCTTACGTTTTGACTGCCCCATCTTTACAGTCACTTCACTGCACAGCTACAGTACAATTGCACAGTTCAAGCTGCACACACACACTGCAGAGCATATACAGATACTGGCCAACTCTCTGTTCTGGTGTGCGAGAATCTGGATCCGTCTTGCCCCCATCTGAACACCAATATGTGAGATTGGGGTGATTAAACTCAAGCAGTAGGTGCATTTACAATGATTTGCATCAGTCCAAACTGTAATTTTAGGGCATTGCAGCCAACTTTTATCGAATAAATGAAAAGTTCACTTGCACATCAGTTGCGCATGCAGGGGTTTCTTCCACATAACATGCATTAACAGAAATACTGAGCCACCTGGCTCATGTATTGGCAGCAGACCTCTGTCCCGTGGCTTCTGGCTGAAGCCCCCTGACCCGGGGTCAGACCGCCCGTCTCCCACACTGGGAGCGGTCTCCAAACTGGAAGCTGTCTGCAAAATGGTAGCTCTGAGCAATTCTCAGACCTGGGTATATAATGACCCTGCACACCTGTGTAGTCAGCCAGGTTGCAGGCGTCCAGCAAATTCCAAACACAGGATGTTCTGATTCAGAACTACAGATTCTGGTGAAAGCCAAAAACACAGCTTTCTCCACTCAGAAGTAATAGTTCTGAACCTCGCATTAACACTTAATGTGAATCCTGTGTCACATTTTCCTATGTTCTTATCGTGACAGAGCCTCCCTCTGTCATAGCACATTTACCATAATAGCTAAGGATAAGCTACTGAGTAATTGTGGAAGCTGGATCACCTTCTTATCTTATTCCACATACAGAGATAGCGTTAGAGTAACTCACTTTACAGTTATAAATTATACATCAAAATACCAAATAATAGAAAAAACAAACAATCAAAATTCAATAGAAAAAACAAAAAAACTAAAATCCATTTAAATATAAAAGTTCATGGTATTCACAATGTGCATTTGAGTGTCCCAAAGCTTTAAAGTGATTCATGACTTTCTTAGTGTCATTGGTGCTTATGGTTTTGTTTATTTCTTAATCATATTGGTGAACGAATGTCCTAGATAGTAGAGCACAAGATACACACTTACATGGTGTCTGTGATGCCGTCCTGAGGATCATAATGATCTGTTAAACCACATACAGCTTTAAGCAGAGGCGTAGCTTGAAGCTTGTGGGCCCCTATGCAAAAGCTGACCTGGGCCCCCCCCCCCCATTACCATCTGCTGCTTTATCAGCATGCTTGCACCATCACTTTGTGTAGGTGAACCTGGAAACACAGAGTGCCAAGGAGGCAGGCTCCTCCAAGGAGGCTTGGCAGGCATCAAAGTATACTGAATTACCTACACAAGGTGAGGGCAGTGAGCATGTTTACCCAAGGACACCGTGTAATACAAAGCAGACAACCTCTGAGGAGTGGACACCTACCTGAATAATATGAGAGAGATCAAAGGATATTGTTAATCAGTAGAGCAATGGACAGAGGGGGAAGGAGTCCCCATTTCACACCAGAGCCCCCATTTTACATCAGAGCTCCCCCTTTCACATCAGAGCCCCCATCACATCAGAGCACCCCCATCATATCAGAGCCCCCATCGCATCAGAGCCCTCCCCATCACATCAGAGCCCCCCACATCACTTCAAAGCCCTCAACATCACATCATAGTCCCCCTCCATCACATCAGAGTCCCCCTGCATCACATGAGAGCCCCCTGCATCACATGAGAGCCCCCTGCATAACATCAGAATACCTGTCAACATCAGTCCCCATTTCGGGTTGGTGAGAGGAGGGGCCCCCCAGGGGGTGTTAGGATTGTTTACATTACAAAATTTTTCTGACTGTCTGTGAGTCTGTGTTGTGTCAGTGCTGGCAGGCCAGATGCTGTGTCAGTGTGCTTGTTATAACCTGTTCCCACATGAGAGAACTCTCCTGCACAGCAGCGTGTCTCTTACCTTAGAAGCTCCTGTCCCGGGCTGCTAATCCTGAGCCGGAACTCAGATGTCTCTCCTCCAGCCAATGAGAGAGGGTGTGGTCTGGGGTCTGGGGAGAAGGCAAACTAGAAGATCTGGACTGGATTACAGAGCTCAGCTGGGGCCCTAGGAGGCACAAGGTGGATCGGACCTGGATTCTGTTTCCAGGTTTTTGTGGTTGTACATGTTGGATTTTTCAATAAGAGCAGGGAGCCATGGGCCCCCTGGAGCTAAATACAGGGTTGCAATGGCAACTCCTGCACCCCTTCATGCTACGCCCATGGCTTTAAGACATTCCCCAAACATGTAAATTAAAGGCTTTTTGTATTTTTAATGTTGCCCTTTAAGCCACCTGAAAAGACCCTCTCCCTGCTGAATTATAATTTTAAAAATGTTTTTGCATTGGTTCGTGTCTCCCAGGCCACTGCACAGCTCTCCATGCTCTCCATGCCCTTTATTTGACAATACCTTGCTTATTATCCAAGAAAATGGACATTACAGATTTATAAGATCAGCTTCGTATTGATTTCAATGGGGTTCAGATTGGGGATCAGAACTTCGGTAACGTTTGCAGAACCTGAGTTGAATTGAACCTGAGTATGTTTGGTTGATCCCTAATATTGAATATGCGGGCAGTAGGAGAGAGCTGCATGAGAACTCATTAGTGTGTTTGGGGATGCCCTAATTACAAGATTTTCTGAAAATAATGCTAAATCTTCTTGCAGATGGTGTAGTTTACATACATGCATTTTTTGTGTATTTAGCTGCACGCACTGAGCTAATTATTAACTTTTTTTGCCTTAATATTTTATACATTATATCCTACACCTACATATAAAGTATTATTTAATAAGCATTTAACAGTGTTAATAAAACAATTTTATAGTGTGGTTCACCTTTTTGTTGTTTATGGATTATAATAAGATAATAAAAATATTTAGGACAATATACTGTATACAACTGTACTTTTTGTGCTAATGTACTGGAATGGTTAACCTCTGCACTACATGTAATACAAACCATGGAGGAAACTACCTGAACTAATTTTTATAGTGTGTTAAAGCAATGAAAAGATCATGCTAATCATTCAGTTTAGTTTTACATTTCTCTTATATGCAATGTAATACTGAAAAGCACTCCAATGCTGTGTGCTATGCTTTCAGCGAATGTTTGTTTCCACTGTCATATTGAAACAGTTTTTCCCCTGCTTTATTTTTGTGAATGATTTAAAATTATTCTAATAGGCATTATTTATAAGGATTCACACTGAAGATTTTCAATTTGCAGCATGACTGGTTCAATTTCTTGATATGGTTCTATTTCTCCTTGAGATTAATTACTGTTTAGATGTGCCTGCGAACCACTGGTTTATCTGAGCACAACTGTTTTTCTGCAATGACATTTAATCTTACATTCCCAAAAGTACACCAGACTAAATAAAATAGTTTTGTTTGGGCATCGGGTCCCCATCTAGGAGGTTCATTCATGCATTTCTCTGCTCCAAGGGGAACAGGTCAATTATATATTTTTTACTGAATATGTCAAAGTATGTCATTTCAGCTTGATTACAGTATAGCTAGCAAGGAGAAATGTTACCATTTATACTTTTGACGTGTATGATTTGCTTCGCTTTAACTCCAAATGTGGATGCAGATGGAATTATTATTAAATATGATCTTCAAATCCTCTTGATGCCTGACCTTCAAGTGTGTTTAATTAGCCATTATTCATGTCCACCCACATCCTGTAATCCTGTAGTGTTACCTTTTATGAGCTTGATATAAGAAGTATTTTAAGATTTTCAAACATTATCTGACCCATTGAAAGATTTCAGTATCTGAAATAAAAAAAATGATTCTGCCTTGACAAAGCATGCAGCTTTCATCTTAGATTTATAGCAATCCTCTCTTTAAAAATTCACACGAATAATTCCTTTTATACCAGCATTATAGTAATTAAGTTTTATACATTTTTGGAAATCTGGAAAAACGGTCAAGTAGAGTACAAGCTAACACTGACATATTATATACATTAAATGTATATAATATTGATGTTAAGACATTTGTACATCTTTATTTAGATTTTTTTTATTATGTGAATAAAAATGTAATCAAGCAGTAACTTATTCCATAACTTCATAAAAGTACTTCTTTTTTCATTTTCATATATTTTCTATCATATTGGTAAGTGTAAATGTGCATTTTTGTAAAGTTTCTTTATAAAAACCCATTAGGCCACACATAACTACTAATCCCCTCCAAGAAAGAACATGGCCCGCTTATTTTAGGGGTTTATAAACAAATTCTAAAAGCAAACTGCTACATTTATAGATATTGTTATTCAATATTATTCAATGTTCCAACATTGTAAAAAAAATCTTCTCTGTGAAGCAGCGCCCCCCCCGGGTCCCTAACACTTACCTGAGCCCCATCGCGATCCAGCACGAGAGCATCGGTCCTCAGGGGACTCTCCATCTTCATTGTCTGAGACAGCAGCCGGAACCATTGGCTCAATCACAGCCAGTGTGCCAATGAGGAGAGAGAGAGGGTGGGGTCAAGCTGTGGCTCTGTGTGTGAATGGACACGCAGAGTTGCTGCTCAGGAGCGGGCCTGCTTGGGCGCTCCCATTGCAAGTTGCCTGCTCTGGAAGCACTCAGCAGGAGGGAGGGGCCATGAGCGCCAGCAGGGGACCCCAAAAGAGGAGGATTGGAGATGCCCTGTGCAAAACCACTGCACAGAGCAAGTAATTATAACAGGTTTGTTATTAAAAAAAAAAATCCCTTTATTATCACTTTAAAGGATGTCTCCAACTAGCTGACCTCAATGCACTATTTAATTGGTCAGCAATATGACAAATGAGGTTTAATGTTGATAAATGTAAACTTTGGGGCTAAAAACATGGATGCATCTTACATACTAGGAGGAGAACAGCTGGGGGTACAATAGTGAAGAAGGATCTAAGTATTCTGGTAGATCATAAACTTAATAGCATGCAATGCCAAGCTGTAGCTTCTAAAGCTAGCAAGCTACTTTCTTAAAATACTTATTAGAAGAAGTATAGACTCCAGAGAGACAGATATAATTTTGCACACCTCATCTGGAATATGCAGTTCAGTTTTGGGCACCAGTTTACAAAAAGGATATCAGAGAACTGGAGAAAGTGCAGAGAAGGGCAACCAAACTAATAAGAGGCATGGAGGAGCTCAGCTATGAGGAGAGATTAGCTGAACTGAACCTATTCTCTCTTGCGAGGGGCAAATAAGAGGGAATATTATCACCATGTATATATATATATATATATAAGTGGTCCATATAGTGAGCATGGTGTAGTTATTCGCTTTCAGGTCATTACAGAGAACAAGGGGATACTCCTTACCACTGGAGGAAAATAGATTTAACCTTCACATGTGGAAATGTTTATTCGCTGTAAGAGCTGTCAAAATGCAGATTAGACTCCCTCAATAACTAGTTCTGGCCAGCTCAGTAGATTGTTTTAAAAAAGAGCTTAATGCATTCCTAAATGCACAACATATAACTCAATACTAATTCTTACTGTAGATATATTCTTATAATGCCACGGGTAGTTGATCCAGGGAATATGGCATTTTCTTCTGGGGAATAAGGAAATATTTTTCCCTCCACTGGAGCAAGTTGGACCATGCTTTATCATTTTTGCCTTCCTCTGGATCAACTTTAGGAATAGGAGAGTGTATATGGAGGTTTTCTATTTGTGTGTGTGTTTTTTCAACCTAATAACTATGTAACTATGTATTGTCTATGCTTTTTGTTTATTTCCACAATCGGCAGATGTGATCAATACTGGATTTATATTGCTAAATTTTAATTGTGAGGTTTTATTTTTTTAAAAAACGGATATTACAAAAACACGTGTGTTTATTTATAACTCGCTTTATTATGAATGAGTAGGAATACCATGTACCTCTTATTCACTCGCATGGAAGGCAGATACTGTACCTGGTGGCCATCTTAAAGGTAGCATCCAGATTCCAATAGCCCCCCCCCCCCACAATCCATAGGCCATCCTGTGGGCGTGTGACCTGGAATGGTTCAAGAGGGGGAGAAGTGCATGTCACCTACAGGCTGCAAGCTCAGATTAGGTATCTAGCATGTATTTGGAGGGGGTTGTGTTTTTTTGTTTTTTCCTGCGGTTCCCCCTCAAAATCCATACCAGTTCTGAAGGGCTTGATATTGATTTTGGGGGTACCCGTGTCATTTTTTTATTTCTATTGTTTTGCTATAGCAACTGCCTAAAATCCATACTAGATCTGAAAGGTCTTGTATTGATTGATGCTGTGAATTCTTTTTTCCCTTCAAGTTTCCTTTTTTAAAAATCCTTCTTGATGAGGGCCCCATACAGTAACTCACAAAGGTGAGTACAACCCCCACATTTTTGTGAATATTTTGTTATATCTGTGTGACAACACTGAAGAAATTACACTTTGCTACAATTTAAAGTAGTGAGTGTACAGCTTGTATAACAGTGTAAATTTGCTGTCCTCTCAAAATAACTCAACACACAGCCATTCATATCTAAACCGCTGGCAACAAAAGTGAGTACACCCCTAAGTAAAAATATCCAAATTGGGCCCAATTAGCCATGTTCCCTCCCCGGTGTCATGTGACTCGTTAGTGTTACAAGTTCTCAGGTCTGAATGGGGAGCAGGTGTGTTAAATTTGGTGTTATCACTCTCTCATACTAATCACTGAAAGTTAATGGCTAATACCTTAATGGCTGGATACCTGCATGGGATACATGTAAAGTCACACAAGGTAGCACATAGAACAATTTATTGCTCCTTTTGAATGAAGGAAATGTCTTTTAATGATTTTTGTACAAATAAAAAAATGAATGTTTTTACAATTATTGTTTATTTGATGGTTTAATTCAGTCCCCGTATTTCTATGTGCTACCTTGATATCTGATCTAATGGGATGTTGGTGCCATTACTTTTGTAATTGATGTTTCTGGACCTGCCCACACACCCTAAAAAAATGGGAATGGTTTTACAGGTGGAGGCCACTGACATTGTTTCTCCCCACTCATCTTTTCTGGCTGGTTTTCACTAGATTTGCATTTGGCTAGGGTCAGTTCACCACTGGTAGCATGAGTTAATACCTGGACCCTATAGAGGTTGCACAGGCAGTCCAACTCATCTAGGATGGCACATTAATACGTGCCATTGCCAGAAGGTTTGCTGTGTCTCCCAGCACAGTCTCAAGAGCATGGAGAAGATTCCAGGAGACAGGCAGTTACTCTAGAAGAGGTGGACAGGGCCGTAGAAAGTCCTTAACCCATTAGCAGGACCGATATCTGCTTCTTTGTGCAAGGAGGAACAGGATGAGCACTGCCAGAGCCCTACAAAGTGGCCTCCAGCAGGCCACAGGTACACATGTCTCTTACAAAACAAACAGGGGTGTACTCACTTTTGTTGCCAGCGGTTTAGACATTAATGGCTGTATGTTGAGTTATTTTGAGGGGACAGCAAATTTACACTGTTATACAAGCTGTATACTCACTGTACACATACATACACACTATACTACCAAAAGCATTGGGACGCCTGCCTTTACACACACATGAACTTTAATGGCATTCCAGTCTTAGTCCGTAGGGCTCAATATTGAGTTGACCCACCCATTGCAGCTATAACAGCTTCAACTCTTCTGGGAAGGCTGTCCACAAGGATTAGGAGTGTATCTATGGGAATGCTTGACCATTCTCCCAGAAGCACATTTGTGAGGTCAGGCACTGATGTTGAACGAGAAGGCCTGGCTTGCAGTCCCCACTCTAATTCACCCCAAAGGTGTTCTATCGGGTTGAGGTCAGAACTCTGTGCAGTCCAGTCAAGTTCCTCCACCCCAAACACACTCATCCATGTCTTTATGGACCATGTGCACTGGTCAAAATCATTTGGTGAAGGGAGGATTATGGTGTGGGGTTATGTTTCTGGGGTTGGGCTTGGCCACTTAGTTCCAGTGAGGGGAACTCTTAAGGTGACAGCATACCAAGACATTTTGGACAATTTCATGCTCCCAACTTTGTGGAAACAGTTTGGGGATGGCCCCTTCCTGTTCCAACATGACTGAGCACCAGTGTGCCAGAGTTTGGGGGTGGAGGAACTTGACTGGCCTGCTCCTAACCTCAACCCGATAGAACACCTTTGGGATGAAATAGAGCGGAGACTGTAACCCAGGCCTTCTTGTCTACATCAGTGATTGACTTCACAAATGTGCTTCTGAAAGAATGGTCAAACATACTCATAGACACACTTCTAAACCTTGTGGACAGACTTCCCAGAAGAGTTGAAACTGTTATAGCTGCAAAGGGTGGGCCAACTCAATAATAAACCGTACGGACTAAGACTGGGATGCCATTAAAGTTCATGTGGGTGTAAAGGCAGGCATCCCAATGCTTTCAGTAATATAGTGTGTGTGTGTGTGTGTGTTTAAATTTTTTCTGGAATTCTGAAAATTTAATATTGATCAGGTGTGTGTCGTTTTTCTTGTTTTTGTTTTTACTCTAAACAAAGGAAGTACATTTGATGATTATAGAAATTCACTAGTTTCTTCTTGTCCTTTTTTTGTCTGCTCTGCACGAAAATATCATTGGGAGCTCCACTGTGGCATTTTGCATTTGTTTGCTTATTTTTCAAATGCCCGTTTCAAATTTCCATGCATAATTATACTCAGAAGCACAGCTTTTATACTGTTGATCCATACTGAAGTTTTTGAATTGCATTGCCCATTCAAGAGTATCTTTATTACCATATGTCATTCTATTGCTCAAATGACTGTAACTACTCATGGAAAACTGGTCTGTCTACATCTAATAGTTTCATGCTTCTATAAAGTAAAAGTGCTGAACACAATATTTTGCAGAAAGTGACATCATCTAAGGAAAACATTGTGCAATTAGCATCACTAGGGTGAAAATGCTGAATAGTGCTAATGTTGAGCATTTTAACAAAATGTTATTCTAACCACATACAGGAAATATTGGTTTTGAAGGCCTATACTTTTACTATGTCTAATTCACTGAATGGTTATCACTCCATTAAAGCCATCTGGTTTTTTTTTTTTCTTTTAAATTATATGTGCTGCTATTTTGATCATAAACAATGGGTGCTTTTTCTAGATATTAAGAAAGAAGTGCTTTCAAATAGCAAAGAGAATATTTTTAGGGATTGGAGGACATGAGGCATCAGCAGGACAGTCTTGTGAAAACAAAAATGTATGCAAAGTTTACATAATCTTGAGCTATTCAGCTAGTCTCTCTCCTCACTGTCACATGACTTCATGTGGCTTGATAGCATCCACATGGAGCCTTTCTCATTTTTGACTCTATTTGGTGTACATTTATCAAACAGAGATAATTTATCTCATTTCAGTTCTCAGAGAAAAATCATCTCATCTGGCACCCTGAACATTTTTTCTCAGAATGAGAAGAGAGGAGAAGATTTTCCTCTGAGAACAGCTGAGATCTGTGTAGAAGGAGGAGGGCTGCCTGTGATCACGTAAGACACATGTGTGATTACAGAGCAGCTGAGTTTAAAAAGTGAAGCCAAAGTTAAAAAGACCTTGTAATTACATAAATATAATAAGCACTGACCACTGGTGCTTTTTTTAACTCACTGTTTTTTTACACACATTTTGGCATATTCTTTAACCACTTCAATACCGGGCACTTAGAACACTTCCCGCCCAGGCCAATTTTCAGCTTTCAGCACTGTCGCAATTTGAATGACAATTGCGCGGTCGTGTGACGCTGTATCCAAACAACATTTTTATAATTTTGTTCCCACAAACAGAGCTTTCTTTTGGTGGTATTTGATCACCTCTGTGCTTTTTATTTTTTGCGCTACAAATAAAAAAAGACAGAAAAGTTTGAAAAACATTTTTTTTCTTTGTTTCTGTCACCAAATGTTGTATAAGTACATTTTCTCCATCACTGATGGTCACTGATGTGGCTACACTGATGGGCACTGATGTGGCTACCCTGACGGGCACTGATGAGGCAATACAGAATGGCACTGATGAGGTGGCACTGATAAGGTGGCACTGATGTTGAGGCACATATATGCAGGCACTGACAGGTGGCACTGATAAGCAACACTGATGGGCACTGATAGCTGGCACAGATATGCAGCACTGATGGGCACTGATGGGCACTGATATGTGGCACTGATGGGCACTGAAAGGTGGCACTGATAGGTGGTACTGCTGGGCACAGATAGGTGGCAGAGGTGGGCACTGATAGGTGGCTCTGGTGGGCACTGGTACATGGCACTCGTGGGCACTGATACATATAGCACTGTTAGGTATGGCACTGGCAGGCATCACATATGGGCACAGTGCCATCCCTACAGTGCACTGTATGCCCTTACCTGGTGGCCTACTGTGGGCTCCCTGGTGGTCCCTGGGAGGCCTACTGGTCATCTCCCTGGTGGTCCTGGGCAGCCTCCCTGGTGGTCCAGTGTGGCGATCCTGAGGGGGGCTGCGCTGATAAACGTTCAGTGCAGACCCCCCTGTCACAAGAGCAGCCGATCGGCTCTCCGCTACTCAGGTCTGCAGATCTGTGTAGAGGAAAAGCTGATAAACGGCTCTTCCAGTTTACACTGTGGGTACGGCCCCACCCACCCCCACAATGATAGGATGTTTAACTCATAAATTTTAGCACTTGAGCCAGCACCACATTCCTCTTTTTTCCTCCTCACATTGATAGCAGGAGCAATCAACACCTACCTTGCTGGATAAATTCCTGGCTGTCCATTCGAGTCTTCCTGGATGCAGTCCCCACTGAATGCTTCTAAATGGAGCAGGGTGAGGGAACCCCCGCTGCTGATTTTTAGGGTCTTGTTGTGTGGCTAGGTAAATCCTGGCTGTTTGAAGGGTTGGCATGACTTTTCCATTGTGGAAGGAACAAGGATCCTGGCTTCAGAGTTGCTGGAACGCACGCCTTGCATTCCATCCAGACAACTGCACTACACTCGCCTTCCGATCTGTGTGGATTTCCAATGGACTAGGCTGAATTATCTGGCTGCAGGCTCACATGAAACAGAAGCTAAGGAGATGTCGGGTCAGCTGCTTGCTCTCTCCCAATCTCTCTACATGGACATTGGGTGCTCTGCACTGCCACCTGCTGCCCAAGCCTGGTACTGCGGCCAGAAGGTATTTTCCTACACATAATTGCTTCTGAATGCCTGGAAGGAGTTTTGCCATAACACTTAGCATGATGTTAACCTGACTTTTATTACAGAATGCCAAATCAAGAGCCAACCCCTCCAAAAGACCAGCATATGCAAAGAAGGTATGGTGATTGCTCTATATATATATTACTTTTTTTTTTAATTCCCCTTCTCCCTCATGTGCTGTCTGGCTAATGGCAGATATATTGTAGCCCTTCCAGATCTCACCCTTCTACCGGTGACTGTGCCTTTCTTTCAAGATGCAGATCCAGATAAAAAGAAAGACATCATTCCAGTCACAATGGATCCCGTCTCTCTGCTGCTCCTTAATTTAGACTTCAACCACCTCAGGAGTGTGATGAGTCATTACTCACAGCCACAACCAAGGGGATGCTGGGCCAGTCCAAATGGGGCCCTTCCTGGCAAATGGCTTGCAAAACTTGCTTCATGGAGGCTACGAGGGAGAGGGAGGCAGACAAATCAAAAATAGTGTCATTAATGAAATAAATGTTTAAAGACACCTTGGAAGCATATGCTAATTAGTCACACACTACAGTGCAAGGGATGGCTTCCGCCTCCCAGGATGCAACCCGTGTTGCAGCTACCAATACCTCCTTAAGCTTACACCTCTGGTTCTGATCAGGGAGAATCCTCAGTTGAAGATTTAGATCAGGGGGCAGGTTTTGATTTCACTGAGGTGAATGATTTTGTGAGGGAGGTCAGGCATGCCTTGGCATGGGAGAACGAGCTGGAGGCTCTGCCCAAAAAGAAGAAATATTTCAAGCGTATCGGGGAAAACAGTTCGGGGTTTTCCCTTCATATAAGAACTCAGAGATATATCTGCAGGAAAATGGACCCCAGATAAATAACACATTTTCTTTTCCCAACTGTTTTTCCAAACTTTATCCTTTCAGGAAAGAAGACCTCAAGTACCGAGACGTGCAATCTGTTGTGGATGCTGCCCAGTCCTCTAGAAGATGCAGTATCGTTTAGGGATACTGTAGACAAAGAGCTGATCTTGACCTCAAAAATATTTATGTATCAGCTGGTGAGGCCTGCAGGCCTGCAGTGGCATTCACTCAGTCAGTGGCAAAGCCCTGGAGGTGTGGGTGAAAAGCTTGGGCCCAACTGCGGGAAGCCTCTAAATCATTTTGACGGTTTGTTCATCGGGTCTCTTCCAGGAGGAGCCAGCCTGCTCTGGTGTTAAAGAGGGCCGATATGAGAAATTGTTGTGCTAGATGAAGCACTCTATGTTCATTCCAATGAAGATTTCAATTTTTTGCCGTGAAGAGGGAGACTCTTCCGTCCTATATAAACAGATTGTTTTTCCAGAAAGCAATCATTCTAGTGCCTCATCAGGAAAGCCTTTTGGGTGTGTGTTCTCCAATATTTTTGGACCCCAAAAAAATCAGGGGGATGGAGGCCTATTATAGGCCTAGCGAGATTGAACAGATTATATAAAGAAAAAACACTTCAAGATGGAAGCACTTCAAACTATACTAGAAGTTGTTTAACCAGGAGATTGTCAACTATCCGTGGATCTAAGAGATTCTTATATTCATATTCTGATACATAAAAACTGCCAAAAATATCTCAGCTTCGCCTTGGGGCCTCTACACCTTCAGTTTGTTAGTTTGCCCTTCAGGCTTACAACCTCTTTAAAGGTGTTCTCCAAGGTTCTTCTCTCCTGGTGGTCCTTTTACAGGAGAGAGGAGCTCGATTTTGCCATTACCTAGGCGGTCTGCTTTTGCGGGCCCAGATTCGGGAAACTCTTCTTTCACACCAGATGCCAGTGCTATCAGTTCTTCAGGACTTCGGTTGGCTGATCAACTTAAAAGAAAAAAGCAATCTCACACTTACTCAATGCCTCATATACTGTATATTGGAGAGACGGATCACCAGTATGGAGAGTGGCCCTAGATGCAAGCTGTGATACATCTTATACTAAAAAGCAAATTTGACTTCATGTTGTTAGTGGAGTACATTAAACCAGGTGAGAGGACACCCAGAGAGGAGCGTTGGTGGTGGGCACATTGCTGCTGTTTTTATTGGGGATAAAGTGTGAATTCCTTATGCACATGGAAAACATTTGTTGCACTTTTTGAAGATTGCTGTCACATGATTGGATGGTGTATGGAACAGTATTATCGTTTTGGGCAATTTGCACATTTTTTCTTTGGAATAAATATTTTAAGAACTATTATCTGCTATATTATGCTGATTCACATTGTTTATTTGTTTTCTGATGTTTTTGATATATTGCTCATTTTTTGCACAGATTGACAGGCAGAAAGTCGTGCATTTTTTACCGCAATTTTGTACAGGTCAAAAGGTCACCAATGTAAAAAGCAGAGAAACTCCTGTAATCTGCCTAAAAAAAAGCTCCAGAACTTTTTTGAGCTTCAGGCGTTTTGGAGTGGAGATGTGAACCATCTCTATAGAAAATAATTGATTTTTTCCCCTCCAGCGTTTTTTAGCTTCAGGCTTCAAGCTACAAAACGCTCAGGTGTGAATGCGGCCAAAGAAATAGGATTTATTTACACAGCACTTCACTTATTTTTCTAGATATATGCATTTTATTAGCGTAATGATTGCACTGGGTGATCAACTTCTGCGCAACCTCTCTGCCTATACATGGATCAAAATTCAGCTGGTCACTACTGAACTGGACGAATTTTGATCCATGTATGGCAAAATATAGGTTTAACGTGAATCAGTGAATAAAGAAATATGGAAGCTGCATTTTGATGACATGGTATTTCAAAGTATAAGCTTCATTATATTCTTCTAGATTATGATTTCACTGCCTTGTGAGTAACTGAGTTGGAACAAACAGAAAAAAGATTTTTTTTCAGACTTCTCTGGCTACATGCTTATTTCTGGTGTGTGAGTAGCAGTTCAACTAGAATTATGTTGAGTTAGGATAGGTTTTAGAGATCAGGTGGAAATTAAGCATTTTGGAATGTTAAGGATTTAGGATAGGTTTTATGTAACATACAAGGGTGTATATGTGATTTTCACTTTTTTGGCACAGAAAGTCCCTCTAGTGATGCCAAAACATGGTGTGGCTTTTCATCCATGTGGACATTTCTTCTTCCTGAGATCAGTGGATATTTCAAGAGCCTATGCAGATGTAATAGAACGCCATGGACAATAAATATTCTATACAGCTCTATAGCACTGAAACGAATGGTGTGAAAAGAATGTATAATGAAGTTAAATCAAGCTTGACACAGAAAAGGGTAATATAATACATTTCATAAATGAAAACATTCAGGGGAAATTGGCATTTCTGCATTTAAACATGATGCAATACAATTTTTACTGAAGGTAAACACAGGAATGGTCTTTACTGAACAATCTCTGTCAGTAATGTGCTGACATTTACTTTGCCAGGGGAACCTATGTTAACTTTGAGCACCCAATCATGTTTAAGGGTAAGTTGAAAAAAGTTGAAGCTGTGTTCACTCTGAATACCCAAGTATGTTCTAGTAGAAATACACCTTTTATTACTACTGTACTCATATTGCAAATTGGCCATGCACTTTGCAAAGAAAACTTTCACCTGCTGAGGATCCTAAATCTCACAAGAAAAAAAAAAATACCGCTGAGCGCTGAAACAACTTATTATGATTTTTAGGCTCCTCAGGATCTGGGGGACAAGGGACAGTGATGTCACCCTCACCTATAGGAAGTAGCCAGAAGGTGTGGTGTAAGGGAATAACTTGTTTTATTTTGTATTTTCAAACAATGTTGTTTAATTTTTCTTTTTTTAACTTTACTTTTTTTTTAAGTGGTGGGTAGAGGGGCCAAAAGATAAGTGTCCACTTTAAGACATAATCCAATTTGGGTGTTATTAAGTAAGAAAATATCTAATTCCCAAACCTACAAAATGATAGATCACAATTTAATTGTAGAATTCACATGTATTGTCATTTATTGTGACAGTGGGACCTGCATCTGTCAGAATACATAGATCAGTGGCATCATTTTGTAGGGCTCAAATCACACCACATCCACATGAAAGAGATATAGGCACTTTTTTTTGGCCGCACTGGAATCAGATTGCATGGGTGCTCATACAGATGTGTTTCGGTTCTGCAACCTGCTTGTAGGGTGTTGTTAACTTTTAATTGACAACCGCAGCAGATTGCATGAACACAGTGTGATTGCTATGTGGTGCAATTCGGAAAATGCAGCAGTCTGGCAAACTATTATTTAATTGGTTTGACTTAAATAATTTCAAATAAACTTGCAAGAATATTATTCTCATTGTAAGCCAATATGCTTCTTAGAGGAAAACTTTGTAGTTGCTCAGAGTTGACCTTGCAAAACATTTTTCCTATCTAGGTCAACTTACTAAGAGATTATCAATGACAAATTAGGGATCTTGATAATCACAGGTAAACTAATAATACAGGGTTATAATACGGTTTTAACTAGTATGTACTTGTTTTAAAATAAGCTGCATAACAAATGGAAGTACTGTGTTTCTACTGCATACTTCTATAATTTTTTTTATATAGTTTATAGTTAAATAATATGTATATATTTTTTTTCTTTGATTCAATAGTTTTTTATTAAATCATCAAAGGAGCATACAAAGCATAAAATGGTGCAGTCCTATGCTTATTACAACACGGGATAATACAAACAAGATTTCACAACAAAGCCCAAAAAACTGAACGATGAGAAACCATACAAAGTGGTAAAGCACCAGGGTTCTTCTGAACCAGTATAACATAATCATATCCTTGTACAGTGTTGGAAGGGGGTTACTGTCCCACACTAGACACCCCTTACGGGAACTTGCTGTGTCTCATTGTGGGGGGGCTATGAACCTCACCCGTCAATGACTGTATAACGTGATATGAATTTTGCTATAAAATTATTATAGAACTGGATTATGAAGCACCTATTTTATAGATGTGCTAGATGGGGCTTCGGGGTATTGCTTCAGGTTTTCATATATCCATGTAGCTGACAGTAAATTTGGTAATACCTTATCCTAAACCTGTATCTCTTGTCTGTTATCTGGAGCCTTGGGCTTACTATGGTTATATGTTATAAGGCCTGGTTATGCTTGGATGTGTGCCAACCCAAATTTGGGTGATCGTTGGCACAAGGAGAGTATCTTATCTCAGTTAGTCTATAGGATGATTTGTTTTGTCTGACGTAGTGTTGGTTTGGAGGTTCACATGTATTGAATGCGAGGAAGGGGATCATGGGCTTTGGAGTAGTTCTCTAAATCCTGTGGTATGGTAGTGTGTCTAAAGAGTCCTACCCTGAACATGGGAGTGGGAGGAACATTATTGAGTAATTAATTTTGTGTATCGGTCAGAGTAGCGGAAAATGATTCAGGGGGTCCAGAGCTTATGGAACCTTTTGGTTACTTCATTGGCAATAGCTGCTAATTCCTCCATGTTGTATATTATATCTATTTCTCGAAGCCATTCTGCCATTGTTGGTGTACAGGTTGAGTTCCAATGCCTTGGAATCAGCTAATTGGCAGCATTCAGAAGATGCCTTGTTAAAGACCGCTTGTAGTGTTTCATTGGTCCAGTAGTGATGTGAAGTAGACAACATGAAGGAGTAAGTGTTAGGTTTGTTTCAGTGATGTGCCTAATCATGTCCTTTACTTTGTCCCAAAAGGGGGTTATGACAGTACATTCCCACCAGATGGGCAGCAAGGATCCCCTGGCCGGGCCACAATGCCAGCATGTATCAGATGCCAGGGGGTACCATCTTCGCTTTGTGTGTGAGTAGGACATTTCTTGCAACCTGGTACTGATCAAACATTTGTGGGCAAAAATAGTCGCCCTTAGCCATTGTTTGTGTGAACAATTTGTTTGTAGTTATTGTTCCCAGTATCTCTGGGCACTAGAGGGTCCAGTGGTTTTAGCATTTAACAGCCAAGAATAAAGAAGGGATGTGGTTTTGTCTATGGGATCACTGGAAAGGCAGATGGATTCTAACAGAGTCAAGGGCCTGTGGAGGTTGTTCTTGTCAAGGGTAAAGAGGAAACTGAACATCTGTCGATATGTCCAAAAAGGTAAGTGAGATTGGGAGTTAAGCTGTGAGATGATGGATTCATGTGATCTAATTTTGTTATCCTTTATGCAATGCAATGTTAAGAGGGGAGTTTTCTCATCTTTGGGCGGTATCTGTCCCTTGTCTAGGCCTGGGGGAAAGTCGGGGTTTGATTCGAGCGGTGTTAACAGGCCTGGAAAGGAAGAAATTAACAATTTTTTGTTTACTGTCTGGAAAATATTCAGTGTAGCCCCCCCTATGGGATTCCGTTTAATATTGTTTGGGAGATTCTTCAACTGGGTCCATGGAAGGAATCTCAGAGGCACAGGTGAAAGGTTGTTTTCCAGGCTTACCCACTCTTTGTTGTCCCCAGCTCCAATCCACTATCCTTACAAGGTGGGCTGCATAGTAGTAGAATTTAAAGTTGGGGAGTCCGATTCCCCCATTCATTTTCATTCTTGAGAGTATTTCAAGGCTGATTTGTGGTTTACAGCCTGACCATATGAATTTGTGAATAATGTGGTTTATTTGTTTGAAGAAGTATGGGGGAAGTTTGATGGGGAGGGTAAAAAACAAGTAGAGCATCTTAGGTAGTATGTTCCTTTTAATTGTAGCTGCTCTCCCAAACCAGGAGAATGGTTTAAATAATATATTAATTGACAGTAAAGAAGAGATAAGACGAAAAAACAGTGACATTTAAATTAGAGAGTTAACATAAGCATAAGTATAATTTTGTAAAAACTTGCAAATATCATACTGTATTCTCATGAAATGCTTCCACTCAGATCCTTGCAGAAATGTTTTTTCATCTACAAAAGCAAGATGATCTTGTATTGATTGTCTTCCCATATTGACTGAAAGAAAAAAAGTTGATTTAGCACATTGAGTGATTACAGAAACTTGAATGAAAAGTAAAAACATATTTCACTTTTCTAGATGAATGTCCTTTATCATGATCTAAATACCATAATCCAAATAACAGCTGCTTCTGAAATAACAAATGCTTCAGAGTATTAAACACAAGGCTTACTGTTAAAGCAATTAAAAGCAAAATAATCTTTATTTTCATTGTTCTGGAGTTAGATCTAGGCTTTGAAGGACTTCCAAACTCCAAATGTCAGCAGCAAAGAATTTTATATCACATAAAACATAACGAATAACGTATAATAGCAGCTAAAACTTTGTCATCATTTTCAAGAGTGTGTATTCTTGGAGGAATGCTTTTTGCTGTCTTTTCCCCATTGGAGAGGATTTTTCCCAAATCTTGATGATGCTCACTGAGATAGGAAGCAAGGAAGCACAAAAACAGAGGGGCACAGGGACAAAAAGAAAGTGCAATTCCTCCAATGGAGACACATCAATGAAACTCAATAATATTTAACCATTCCCCATTGTATTATAAAGGTTGGCTAGAACTAAAATACATAGAAAAAAAAATATGCTCTTGGAATTTTTTGTTATGGAAATCTGTATTAATAGGGCCATTGCTGACCCACCTTTCTGGAAATGCTAGTTGTCTGGCTCTCATATTGATCTTTTAACTTGTACTATGAGTTGCAGTACGCACGTATGCATATAAAGTGTTCCAAACATCATTCTCTCTTTATTTTTGGAATGCTTGTTTCAGAAAGTACTAGAGCCAGTGATTGCCAGGAAAATAGCATTTTCAGATAGAGGTCAGCAATGGCAGTCAGGTTTTCCCATTCAGGTCAAAGCAACAGGTTTGCTTTAATTTCCCTACTCGCATATGTTTATCATTCCCAGTAAAATTTAAACACTCCAGCGCTCAAACTGTAGTACATCCAAAGGTGTGACAATTTGAAATGCTTTGCCCAGTACAGCCCTCCAAAGACACTGTAAAGACAATCAGGAAACACACATGCAAAAGCCTAATGCATTACCACCATCACTGTTTATTAAATACAAATGAAAAAAGCATACAAACATAAAATGAAAAAGGCATATCCAATAGCAACTCGAGCTGCAAGGTGCTGTCATCTGACTGCTTATACTGAAGTTGATAAGCTAATGCATTTTGGGGAATACACCTCCTTCTTCAGAGCTAAATCAACTTGGTGTAACACCACTTCTTAAATATGCACACACTGTAAATCTCCTCCCACTCACCAATTGAATGGGTGGGTGTCAGGAGCATCTAGTGCTCCTGCTCTTCATTCCAGCATCAGGGTTTTGGCTACGGCACTCTCCTTGTCTGTATGTCCACCTGCAAGGTGATTAATGTGATCAGTCTCTGGGTGGAAACAAAACCTGTTATAAACCAGCCAAAAACTCACTTGCATGCTTGTGATAGAGACTGTTATGTGTGTAATCCCTGGTCAAACCCCTTGTCTGTCTGCTTTGCTCTGTTATATTTGATTTCCCTGTGTATGACCTTGGACCAGATTTTGGACTATTCCCTGAACTCAGCCTGCCTTTTTACCTGGACTGTCATAGAACCACTCTGCCTGTCTGCCAACCTGTTTGTTTTGTTCAATTCGCACCTGCCCTGGCATGGTAGCCAGACACTATAGCATTGTGTATAAGACCTGGGAGAAACCAAGTACTGGTAGGCCTGCTTGCCTTATGGGAAAGGGGGGACCGATGGTACGGTCCCGTCCACGCTTAACTTGTTTTGTTTGTCCAACCGTCTGTCCGTCTCACCAAGATACTGTCAGGTCCATTTTTCCGTCCGACTCAAGTCCCTTATCAGGTTTTAGACCAGGTTCCAGTATGTGTCCCTTTAGTTTATATTGTCTCGTTTCGTCTGTCTGTTCCCCAAACTGGTCCCTAATGTGTGTATTGTCAGAGATAGTGTTCGTACGTTCACTCAAAAACCGACCAAATATTGTCCAAAACAAAGGTGGGTCTCTGACTAGTGTAATTAGTGGAACGTCCACCTGTATGTCTGTTCCTCTCACGGCATCGG
>BLSH010460353.1:337543-355007 GCA_018402905.1 Glandirana rugosa | reverse complement strand
CTCGTTAGTGTTACAGGTGGGAATTGGGAGCAGGTATGTTAAATTTGGTGTTATCACTCTCACTCTCTCATACTGGTCACTGGAAGGTCAACATGGCACAAGTAATCCATGTCCTTAGTCTGTTTGTCTTCAGCAAACTGTTTGTACATCATCTTTAGAAGAGTCTTCCTTCTGGGATGACAGCCATGCAGACCAATTTGATGCAGTGTGCGGCGTATGGTCTGAGCGCTGACAAGCTGACCCCCTACCACTTCAACCTCTGCAGCAATGCTGGCAGCACTCATACGTCTATTTCCCAAAGACAACTTCTGGATATGATGCTGAGCATGTGCACTCAACTTCTTTGGTCGACCATGGCGAGGCCTGTTCTGAGTGGAACCTGTCCTGTTAAACCGCTGTATGGTCTTGGCCACTGTGCTGCAGCTCAGTTTTAGGGTCTTGGCAATCTTCTTATAGCCTAGGCCATCTTTATGTAGAGCGACAATTCTTTGTTTCAGATCCTCAGAGAGTTCTTTGCCATGAGGTGCCATGTTGAACTACCAGTGGCTAGTATGAGAGAGTGAGAGTGATAACACCAAATTTAACACACCTGCTCCCCATTCACACCTGAGACCTTGTAAAATGAATGAGTCACATGACACCGGGGAGGGAAAATGGCTAATTGGGCCCAATTTGCACATTTCCACTTAGGGGTGTACTCGCTTTTGTTGCCAGTGGTTTAGAAATTAATGGCTGTGTGTTGAGTTAGTTTGAGGGGACAGAAAATTTATACTGTTATACAAACTGTACACTCACCACTTTACAATGTAGTAAAGTGTCATTTCTTCAGTGTTGTCACATGAAAATATATAATAAAATATTTACAAAAATTTGAGGGGTTTACTCACTTTTGTGAGATATTGTGTTCAGTCCTTTCACTCATGGAGGTTCAGCATCACATGAGAACATTACATAGGGCACTCTGCATGCAAATTCAACCTGCTAAGAGATCCTTACACTTCCAGACTGACATACACCATTTAAGGCATTTTGGTATTTGCATATATTCTCTCAGAAGCCAACTCACTGCTTGCATCAGGTGGAGGGTTACTGAGGAATGATGCTGTGATTTTTCAGGAATATATACAGTGTATATACAGCACCTAACTGACCCTAACCCGTCAGCCATGATTTTTCTGCACTGAATAGAGAAGCACAGAGACACAGTAAATAAGGTATGTAATGAAAATGGAAAATTTTTATTTCAAATTTTAATGCATGTTGATGAGGTGGGAGGGAGAAGGAACCAGATTAAACTTTGAATCACAAATCACCATCATCGTTATGATCATGCTGCAGTTTGCTACTGTTCCTCTGTCATTTAATTGACAAGCTACTAAAAGAGGAGAATGAGCCCTCCCTTCAAGGGAAAGAAAGTTCCTGAGGACATGTGTGTGTAGGCAGTGAGACTGCCATGCAAGTAGAAGAGAGTCTGCCAAGACAGGGCAGTATATCTGTGTGTGGGAGTGTATAGGAAAGAGACAGTCTGCTGGATAATTATGGCAGGAATATGCAGAGAGCTGCTGTGCAGGGGAGAACAAGACTCACGGCCAAAAGGGGGACCAATAGGCACCAGGAACATGCACAGGACACAATACATCATACATAGAAGTTGTATTTCCACTGCTTCTATATAGGAAGGCTTCCTGCATTGTTCCTGTTACTGGCACATTGTCAGGAATCTCTGGCCACATATGTAAAGAGCGGGGATTGTCACTGGCCATATTTGGTCAATGGTGTCACTGCTATTCCCACCCATTCCCTTATATAGCTGATAACAGCTAAAATTCATATTCATTCACTATTGTAACACACCTGGGTGGGCTCTTAGCTCACTCTCTGTGTACTGAGTCCACCCTATTTTCAAGCCTATTAGAGCCTTCGGCTCTAGTCAGTGCTTCAAAAAAACACCCCCACCATGGAACTCATGCGCCCTGGGTCCTGCAAGGGGCCGGATGCGTGGATGGGGGGGGGGGGGGCGGTGGTATGGATGGGGGGTGGCGCCCGTGCACCCTCAATGGATGGGCCGCCACTGGTTTTCACCATCCAAAAAAGGGGACTCCACGTGCAACTGAGGTTAAGACCGCACTCACCAGCTTTGGGAATTAACAATCTCAGCTTCCACTCTCTATGGACATCCAGCTCCATCCATCCACCTGTTTAAACATCTGTGATTTTATCAGATAAAAATATGCTTTTACAACTTGAAAGCTTCCATTATAGTTCCAACAGAATAAGTAACATGGAATTATGGGTAAGTTATCATCATTATAATTTATAAAAATTGTTGAACTACATGAGTATCAACATGTGCTGGACCCAAAACACCTTGATACTATTCATAAAATACCACTAAATTCTTCTATTGGAAATCATGGTGGCAACTATATGTGCTGTATCAAAAATTAATTACTATTACTAATATGAAACTAGAGTGATCGAAGATACTATCTTATGTATACTTTAAGACTCACATGCATAACAATTACTGTAAATTGAATATAGTCATTACAAGCATGTTATGCCTTAACTTGTGCACAACATCAACTGCCACCAGAATAGGGTTGGGGGGGCTAGGGAACAAGGAGCATTAACATGAGTGTACTATACATATACAGTGCCATTTAAGAAGATCCAGTGAGTTAAATACTGGTAATGATAATGGATTGGATATGTACTGTACAATAGTTTCCTATTTTATATTTGGTACAAATTATGTATAGTAGATCTGTTCCACAGCATTTAAAGGCAGCTCGCCTTCTGGCAGTAATATTAGGTAAGTTAGTGCAAGAGCTAAGATGAGCACACAAAGTACAGTAATAGTAACTCTAACCCATGCCAAATCATTCAGTTCCTTTTTTTGTAGAGATAGATTAGTGAAAAGTTGAGTGGATTAATATGAATAAGAATAACTTGTATAGCAAATAGAAAAAGTCTTGTATTGGCATACAAGGAGTTGACCGATTGTTGGCTCGTGTGTACAGAAGTTGACCAACCAAAAGTTTGAAGTGCAAACATGCATGCTCGGAATCCAGGAAGTGTTCGGTTGTGTAACCTGTGTTCGTAATTCACAAATCACATTCACCTGAACTTCCTCGTTATACGCTCAGAACTAGAGTTGAGTGAACCCAAACTGTAAAGTTCAGGTTCGTACCGGACTTTGGGGTGCCCGTGTCCCACACCCGAACCCGGACATTTGAGAAAAAGTTTGGGTTCAGGTATTTTTCGCGCCTTTTGAATAGCTGCAGGGCAGCCAATCAACAAGCGTTTCACTCGTTTGCCCTTAGAAGCCATCACAGCCATGCCTACTAATGGCATGGCTGTGATTGGCCAGTGCATCATGTAACCCAGCCTCGATATGAGCTGGAGTCAGGTAGCGCTGCATGTCACATGCTCTCAGGCTAGTGTAGGGAGAGGATGCTGCCGCCACTGTGAGGGAAAGATTAGCGTTTTAAAAGCATCTCATACTTAGTATAGGGAGAGGTTCCTGATGTTGCTGTGAGGGATAGATAAACGTTCTAAAATCATCTCATACTGCTATAGGGAGAGGTTCCTGGTGCTGGTGTGAGAAATAGATTAGCGTTCTAAAATAATGTCATACTTAGTATAGGGAGAGGTTCCTGGTGCTGCAGTGAGGGATAGATTAGTGTTCTAAAATCATATAATACTGGTATAGGGAGAGGTTCCTGCTGCTGCTGTGAAAATTAGCAAATTCTGGTCAATTGGGTCATCCTAGACCCTATATGCCTCGCATCCCAAGAATATTAATTAAGTAGAGAAAACCTTACCATTAAGATATATTGGGATTTTCAGGGCATAGATAATCAATGGAAATGGTATACGTATAAAAAACATACATGTTTTATTGTGATAATACAATTAAATGAACAAAATACGACTAAAGATATATCAAAACCAACATATCAAAAATCATGAATCAGAAGACAATATAAAAGCAACCGTATGGTACTTATATTCAATGGAAGTGAATATGTTCACCTCGGTAGGATTCTTGCCTAGTCGCCCGACATGTTTCAGGATAAACCAATCCCTTCTTCAGGGGCATTTAGACAGACAAGATCGGACATTCACTGCAAAATGCATACAAATACAGGTTATAATACATATTAGGGAATAGTGGATACAGTGCATAATGCCAGCATAGTTTGTATATATCCTTGGTTACCTTGTTATCTCGTACTTGAACCCTCCTCCAATTGATAGCCACCCCAGGGGAACAAACCTCAGGGCGAGTGGACATGAAAATCCACCAAGAGATGGAGTAGCCCCGGGACGGGTCAGAGGGCCGCCAGTATCCCACTGAACTCCCAAAGGATTGATCCCAAGACCAAAAGGCGCACCCCTAGAAAGGGATGGAAACCTCCGGCTGCAAACCAGAATGAATTCAAAAATTTCTGTAAAGAAGAAAAAAAGGGGAGGGAAATTTTTTGTTGACCAGACCCATATACTTGTATTCTGGCTAAAACAAAGAGCCGGCCATGGGCCAGATTCAATATAGTTATGTTGTCAGACATCCGTGACATAAGAAGAGCAGATAGCAACTCACCATCTATTGAAAAGTTGAAGAGTAAGGATGTTGTGGTCTAGTGTAATCCTGTAGGGAGAGCGGCAACCTCTCGTGGAGTGGCATAGGGAAAGAGTGGCGTCTTGCGCCTTTTATATACAACCACATGTATTGATCCGCCGGAAGTGACGTCGGCGGAAGTTGCGGCCAACGTAGGCGGAAATGACGACCGACGTCCGCGCCGACAGTGTCTATCAGCTCAACGGTGCGCGTGCTCCATAATACTGGATAAAGCATGCACGCCATCTTGTGGCAAGATAGTAATATGTCATGCTCAAAAATACACTAAACAGTGCAAACAGCAAAGAACAAAACAGGAAAGCAAAAAGAAAAGAAAGTAAGAGGAACCATCCCCGTAGGGTGAGCCAAATGATTTGGGACCCAACAAGGAGTTGCGGTCGACCCCCCATCCACCCGAACCCACCCACCCCCATATTGAAAAAAGGAGGGGATGGGAAGGGGGAGAGGAGGCCGGCCACGCGCGTCCCCCCCCACCGACGCACAAAGTGGTCAGGAGCGGCAGAGCAAAGGATACTCAACCAACATCCCACCTAGCTAGTGCTGCCCACCCCGAGTGGGGGAAAAGGTACTCCCACACCCAGGAGTGGGCCTTTGTGCGCCGGGTGGGACCACCAGAATGGCCCCCACCCAGGATCCATCAGAGTGGCCCCCACCAAGGGGAGAAGGGCAGCAGAGCATAAACAAGGAACCAAAGGTATGAATCAAAAGTTAACAGTTTACACAAATCATATGTGTTGTATATTTAGCAAACATGTTTAAGGATACTGTAACAATCCCTTTTAATAGCCATACATGCATGGTAGCAAAAAACATCTCATAATTTCATAATGATCAAATATTTCAAACTTTTAGGCAATTAAATACATTATATCCATATTGTGTATTGGTAGATTCTATTTGAGAACATTTCCTGCTATATAAGAATCCCCATCCAATCAAAAACAGGAACAGTTCAACCAATAATGACTCCCACTTGGAACAGAAAAAGGGGGGGTCATTGATCTATCTAGCTCACCACTAGGGGAGTGTAGCCCTAAGTTCATATATAATCGTCTATTCTTTTTCACACCCACCTGAATTGAATCCCTCAAGGAAGGGCCTAAAACTAAGCTGTGTATTTAGGCCCGGGGGTGTCATGGCTCCTAGTTTTTCAATCCAGCGTGCCTCGTGCTGGAGCAGGATCTTATTCCAGTCGCCCCCTCGAGCATTGGGGTGTATTCGATCCAAAATTAAAAAATTGAACTTAGGGCATCGCCCCCCGTGCATCATTTTTACATGCCTTCCAAGTGGGAAGTCGGGGTGGGCAGCCTTCATGGTGGAGACATGACGATAGGCACGTCGCCAAAATTCCAGCTTAGTCTTACCAACATAAAAGCCACCACATTCGCAGGTTAGCAGATAAACCACACCTGCAGTTTTACAGTTGGCAAAATGTTTGGGTTTAAAATATAGGCCATTAGGTAGTAAGACTTTATGAGAGGTGTTCATATATCGACAATATGCGCAACCCCCACATGTAAATGTACCATGTCGTATGCATGGGTCTCCACGAAAAGTATCTGTGAACTCACTACTGACTAAATGATCCTTAACTGATCTGGCTTTTCTATATGTTATTGCTGGGGTTTTCAGTACACATTGGCGTAGCACTGGGTCTACTAAAAGCAGATGCCAGTGTCTACCCAATATCCCCCGTATTGACTGATGCTGCATATTGTAGCATGTAATGAGGCGTGTGGTTAGTGGCTTAGCTTGCTTCGGAGGTGGAAATAGTAAAGCCTGTCTATCCTGCTTGTACGCTCTCTTGAAAGCCCTTTTTAAACATTTATGTGAGTAGCCTCTCGCTAGAAGTCTCGTCTTAAGTGCATTGGCTTCTCTAAGGAAGAATTCTCTCTCAGAGCAATTTCTTCGTAATCTTAAATATTGACTATATGGGATGGATTTGACTAATGCCTGGGGGTGGGCACTCGACGCATGCAGGATTGTGTTACCAGCTGTTGGCTTCCTAAAGAGGTTACTGGACAGACTACCATTGTCTTTTTTGTAAATGGTTAGATCTAAGAATGTTATTTGAGTTGGATCATATGACATCGTAAATTGAAGGTTAAAGTTGTTTTTGTTTATTGCTCCCATGAAGGCCTGTAGGGCATCCAGGGGGCCTTCCCAAAAAACAAGGATGTCATCAATATACCGAAACCAGGCAGAAATGTAGCTGGTTAGAGGAGTAAGCATGTCATCAGATAGTAAGGTTCTCTCCCACTCCCCCAGGTACAGATTGGCGTAGGATGGAGCACAACAGGTGCCCATCGCTACGCCCTGTACCTGGAGGAAGTGGGAGCCTTCAAAAGCGAACACATTGTGCGTCAGGATAAATTCTAGGGCCTCTAGTATAAAGTCATTTAATCCAACGTCGTCTTTGTGTGACTGAGAGAGGACGTGTCGAACTGCCGCAACTCCCAAATGGTGGGGAATGGAGCAGTATAACGCCTCCACATCAATTGCCACCAAGACGGCGCTGGGAGTCAGAATTATCCCTTCAATCTGCTGAAGTAGATGGATGGTATCCCTCACATATGATGGTAAACTAGTCACATGTGGTCTCAGGTGTATGTCTATGAGTCTGCTGAGATTTTCAGTGAGCGATTCGTTACCAGAGATGATGGGACGGCCAGGAGGATCAAAATTATTTTTATGAATTTTGGGTAAACTGTAGAAAGTGGGAGTTTTTGGAAAGGGAGTTCGAATGAACTCCCAAGTATCTTTGTCAATTATCGATTGAGCAAATGCTGCATCAACTAGTTCATAAAACTCCCTATAGTAACGATCAATAAGTTGTTTTGAAATAGATTTATACCATGTATAGTTTTGTAAGATTCTGATACACATGAAGCGGTATTGGTCATTGGACATGATAACAATATTCCCCCCTTTATCTGATGGTTTGATTGTAATATCTTTCCTATTTTTTAAAATCTCAATGGCCGTCTCAGCATCTCCGTAAGATCCTGCTTTTTTAATTGTTAGTTTTTTAATGTCCCTAGTTGTTGCTGCCACAAAGGCTGCCAAGTTGATGTTATTCGAAAGTTGGGGAAACTTGTCTGATTTTTTCTTAAGAATGGGAGCTCTACTAGACGTTTTTGAGATCGTATCTGTGATGACATGTTCGTCTAATAGGGATTTGATATCGATCATGTCAATAAGGTCTGGGTCCTGCTCTTCCATTAGAGAGAGGAGAACCTCAATGTCCTCTTCTGGGACACCTTTATCAGGTGGACCAGGAGAGGATCCACTTACATGGTAACTCTGCAATAAAACTCTTCTTGCAAAAAGGTGTACGTCCTTAATTAATTCGAACTTATCCAATGTTGCCGCAGGGCAGAAACTCAATCCGAGGGACAATAAGTTCATCTCTGCATCAGAGAGGACCACATCAGATAAATTGACAATATTAAGTCGATCATAAGAGTGTTCATTAGCAGAATCTGATAATGTTAAGTGTTCAACATGTTGTCCGGGTTGAAAGGAGAAAAAGAGGGTGTGGATGTGACAGATTGTGAAATGGACGAAGTAGCAGAAGAAGAAACACCTGTGGCAGTAGTAGTGGAACCACCCCCAGAGATATGATTAGTAAGATGAATAGAAGGAACACCCAGTGCATTACCTTTACCCACAGTTCGGAAAGATGAGAGAATCGAAGATTGTTGCATAGGGGTGGATTCAGTGCTCCGTTTTTTCTTTTGTTCTGAAAGGTCATCAGACCGTGTCCTTTTCGTTTTCTTATACTTATTGTTGTGTTTTCTGTCTTGAAAAACACTGTGTCTGTGAGGGACAGATTAGTGTTCTAAAATCATATAATACTGGTATAGGGAGAGGTTCCTGCTGCTGGCGTGAGGGACAGATTAGTGTTCTAAAATCATATCATACTGGTAAAGGGAGAGGTTCCTGCTGCTGGTGAGAGGGACAAATTGGTGTTCTAAAATCATATCATACTGGCATAGGGAGAGGTTCCTGCTGCTGCTGTGAGGGGTAGTTTAGTGTTCTAAAATCATCTCATACTGCTATAGGGAGAGGGTCCTGCTGCTGCTCTGAGGGGCAGATTAGTGTTCTAAAATCATCTCATATTGCTATAGGGAGAGGTTCCTGCTGTTGCTATGAGGGATAGATTAGTGTTCTAAAATCATCTCATACTGCTATAGGGAGAGGTTCCTGCTGCTGCTGTGAGGGATAGATTAGTGTTCTAAAATCATCTCAAAATGCTATAGGGAGAGGTTCCTTCCTGGTGCTGGTGTGAGGGATAGATTAGCGTTCTAAAATCATCTCTTACTGCTTAAGGGAGAGGTTCCTGCTGCTGCTGCTTTGAGGGATAGGTTAGTGTTCTAAAATCATCTCTTACTGCTACAGGGAGAGGTTCATGGTGTTTGTATGAGGGGCAGATTAGCGTTCAAAAATAATCTCATACTGCTATAGGGAGAGGTTCTTGCTGCTGCTGTGAGGGATAGATTAGTGTTCTAAAATCATCTCATACTGCTATAGGGAGAGGTTCCTTCCTGTTGCTGGTGTGAGGGATAGATTAGCATTCTAAAATCATCCCATACTGCTATAGGGAGAGGTTCCTGCTGCTTCTATGAGGGATAGATTAGTGTTCTAAAATCATCTCATACTGCTATAGAGAGAGGTTCCTGGTGCTGGTGTGAGGGATGGATTAGCGTTCTAATATCATCTCATACTGCTATAGGGAGAGGTTTCTGCTGCTGCTGTGAGGGACAGATTAGTGTTCTAAAATCATCTCATACTGCTATAGAGAGAGGTTCCTGCTGCTGTGAGGGATAGATTAGTGTTCTAAAATCATCTCATACTGCTATAGGGAGAGGTTCCTGCTGCTGGTGTGAGGGATAGATTAGTGTTCTAAAATCATCTCAAAATGCTATAGGGAGAGGTTCCTTCCTGGTGCTGGTGTGAGGGATAGATTAGTGTTCTAAAATCATCTCATACTGCTATAGGGAGAGATTCATGGTGCTGGTATGAGGGGCAGATTAGCTTTCTAAAATCATCTTATACTGCTATAGGGAGAGGTTCGTGCTGCTGCTGTGAGGGATAGATTAGTGTTCTAAAATCATCTCATACTGCTACAGGGAGAGGTTCCTTCCTGCTGCTGGTGTGCATTCTAAAATCATCTCATACTGCTATAGGGAGAGGTTCCTGCTGCTTCTGTGAGGGATAGATTAGTGTTCTAAAATCATCTCATACTTTTATAGGGAGAGGTTCCTGCTGCTGCTGTGAGGGATAGATTAGTGTTCTAAAATCATCTCATACTGCTATAGGGAGAGGTGCCTGCTGCTGCCGTGAGGGATAGATTAGCGTTCTAAAATCAACTCATACTGCTATAGGGAGAGGTTCCTGGTGCTGGTGTGAGGGATGGATTAGCGTTCTAAAATCATCTCATACTGCTATAGGGAGAGGTTCCTGCTGCTGCAGTGAGGGGCAGATTTGTGTTCTAAAATCATCTCAAACTGCTATAGGGAGAAGTTCCTGCTGCTGCTGTGAGGGATGGATTAGTGTTCTAAAATCATCTCATACTGCTATAGGGAGAGGTTCCTGCTGCTGGTGTGAGGGATAGATTAGTGTTCTAAAATCATCTCATACTGCTATAGGGAGAGGTTCCTTGTGCTGGTGTGATCGACAGATTAGTGTTCTAAAATCATATCATACTGGTATAGGGAGAGGTTCCTGCTGCTGGTGTGAGGGACATATTAGTGTTCTAAAATCATCTCATACTGCTATAGGGAGAGGTGCCTGCTGCTGCTGTGAGGGATAGATTAGTGTTCTAAAATCATCTCATACTGCTATAGGGAGAGGTTCCTGCTGCTGCCGTGAGGGATAGATTAGCGTTCTAAAATCATCTCATACTGTTATAGGGAGAGGTTCCTGGTGCTGGTGTGAGGGATGGATTAGCGTTCTAAAATCATCTCATACTGCTATAGGGAGATGTTCCTGCTGCTGCAGTGAGGGGCAGATTTGTGTTCTAAAATCATCTCAAACTGCTATAGGGAGAAGTTCCTGCTGCTGCTGTGAGGGATAGATTAGTGTTCTAAAATCATCTCATACTGCTATAGGGAGAGGTTCCTGCTGCTGGTGTGAGGGATAGATTAGTGTTCTAAAATCATCTCATACTGCTACAGGGAGAGGTTCCTTGTGCTGGTGTGATCGACAGATTAGTGTTCTAAAATCATATCATACTGGTAAAGGGAGAGGTTCCTGCTGCTGGTGTGAGGGACATATTAGTGTTCTAAAATCATCTCATACTGCTATAGGGAGAGGTTCCTGCTGCTGCCGTGAGGGATAGATTAGCGTTCCAAAATCATCTCATACTGCTATAGGGAGAGGTTCCTGGTGCTGGTGTGAGGGATGGATTAGCGTTCTAAAATCATCTCATACTGCTATAGGGAGAGGTTCCTGCTGCTGCAGTGAGGGGCAGATTTGTGTTCTAAAAGCATCTCAAACTGCTATAGGGAGAAGTTCCTGCTGCTGCTGTGAGGGATGGATTAGTGTTCTAAAATCATCTCATACTGCTATAGGGAGAGGTTCCTGCTGCTGTGAGGGATAGATTAGTGTTCTAAAATCATCTCATACTGCTATAGGGAGAGGTTCCTGCTGCTGCTGTGAGGGATAGATTAGTGTTCTAAAATCATCTCATACTGCTATAGGGAGAGGTTGCTGGTGCTGGTGTGAGGGACAGATTAGTGTTCTAAAATCATCTCATACTGCTATAGGGAGAGGTTCCTTGTGCTGGTGTGATCGACAGATTAGTGTTCTAAAATCATATCATACTGGTACAGGGAGAGGTTCCTGCTGCTGATGTGAGGGACATATTAGTGTTCTAAAATCATCTCATACTGCTATAGGGAGAGTTTCCTGCTGCTGCTGTGAGGGATAGATTAGTGTTCTAAAATCTAAAATGTTTTTATTATATTAATAAATAGTGCTACATAGTGCATTTGTACCTTGCTGTGCCTTTCTTGCACAAAAAAAAAGTGCGTCTACCCTGTTGTTTTAAAAAAAAAAAATTCTTTATTATTCTTTTTTTTTTTATTATTAATTAATAGTGCTACACAGTACATTTGCACCTTGCTGTGCATTTCTTGCACAAAAATAAAAAGTGCGTCTACATTGTTGTTTTAAAAAAAAAAAGATTAATAATTTATTATTCTTTTTTTTTTTTTAGTATTAATAAATAGTGCTACACAGTACATTTACACCTTGCTGTGCATTTCACGCACAAAATTAAAAAGTGCGTCAACATTGCTGGTTTAAAAAAAAATCGAAATTTGTTCTAAATAGTACATTTGTGTCCAAAATGAGGAGAGCGTCAAATAAGGGATGTGGTCGTGGTGCTGCTTGTGCTGCTGGTGTTGGTGGTGTTGGTGAAGCTCCTGTTGCCAGGAGAGGACGTGGTCAATCTGTACATTCCTTAGGCCATCCACATAGCCCTGCCGCAGAAGTGGAAGACATTGAGTGCAGCGATGCCAAACCACTTTTGTTGCAGGATGAGGATATGGAAACACCGTTGCAGCACGTCTCTGATGATGATGACGAAACACAGGTGACAACTGCTGCGGCTTTGTACAGTGTGCAGACTAACAAGGAGGGCAGTGGTGAAGAGTGGGTGGAAGATGATGTGGAGGATGATGAGGTCCTAGACCCCAGATGGAATGAAGGTCATGCGAGTAACATCTGCAGTTTGTAGGAAGAGGTGGTGGTCGCACAGAGGCAACAGCACAGCAAAAGAGGAAGTAGGTTGCAAAAGCGGAGCAACTGTCCCCTAGACAGTACGCCTGCTACTACCCACTGCACCCAGGGACCTAGCACACCAAAGGCAGCTCAAAGGCGTTCCCCGGCGTGGCAGTTCTTCAGACAATGTGCTGACGACAAGACACAATGGTTTGCACGCTGTGCAATAAGAGCCTGAAGCGAGGCATAAATGTCCTAAACCTGAGCACAACCTGCATGACCAGGCATCTAAATGCAAAGCACAAGCTGCAGTGGAATAAGTACCTCAAAATCCAAGAAAGGTCTCAGGCTCCTCCTGCTTCCTCTTCTGCTGCTGCCTCGGCCTCTTCCTCCACCTGCCACCCAGCAAACAGAGGATGTGACAGCAACGCCACCATGTCCGCCACCATCCCCAAGTATTTCCACACCATTGTCCCATGGAAGCTTACAGCTCTCCATCTCCCAAACACTGGAGAGAAAGAGGAAGTACTCCCCTACCCACCCGCGATCCCGGGCCCAGGATTCCAGCATTTCAAAATTCCTGGCCTTTGAAATGCTGTCATTCCGTCTGGTGGACACAGACAGTTTTAAAAATCTGATGGCAGTGGCTGTCCCACAGTACGTGGTTCCCAGCTGCCACTACTTTTCCAGGCGAGCCATCCCTTCCCTGCACAAACAAGTCGGGGACAAGATCAAGTGTGCACTGCGCAACGCCATCTGTGGCAAGATCCACATAACCACTGATACGCTATATCTCGCTAACTGCACACTGGGCAAATTTAGTGGCGGGTGGGCCTGAGGCTGATAGCAGTTTGGTGCATGTCCTTCTGCCACCCAGGATTGCAGGGCATTTCTCTTTGCCTCCTGTTGCCTCCTCCTCCTACTCCGCTTCCTCCTCCTCTACCACCTCCTCATCCAGTCAGCGTAACACCTTCACCACCAAATTCAGCACATCCAGGGGGAAACGACAGCAGGCTGTTTTAAAACTGGTATGTTTGGGGGATAAACCCCACACTGAGCAGGAGCTGTGGACGGGCATTGAACAACAGACCGATGAGTGGTTGTTGCCACTGAGCCTCAAGCCCGGCCTGGTGGTGTGCGATAATGGGCGAAATCTCGTAGCAGCTCTGGGCCTAGCCGGTTTGACGCACATCCCTTGCCTGGCGCATGTGCTGAATTTGGTGGAGCGAAAATTTCTAAAAAGCTACCCAGATATGTCAGAGCAGCTGCAGAAAGTGCGGACCGTCTGTGCACTCTTTTGGCGTTCTCACCCTGCTGCTGCTCGCCTGTCTGCGCTGCAGCGGAATTTCGGCCTTCCCACTCTACCGCCTCCTATGCGACGTGCCCACAAGGTGGAACTCCACCTTGCACATGCTGGAGAGACTGTGCGAGCAGCAGCAGGCAATAGTGGAGTTTTAGATGCAGCATGCATGGGTCAGTCGCTCTGCGGAACAGCACCACTTCACCACCAATGAGTGGGCCTCCATGTGAGACCTGTGTACCATATTGCGGTGTTTCGAGTACTCCGCCAACATGGCCAATGGCGATGACGCTGTTCTCAGCGTTACTATCCCACTTCTATGGCTCCTTGAAAAATCACTTCGGGCAATGATGGAAGAGGATGTGGCACAGGAGGAGGAGGAAGAGGGGTCCTTTCCACGGTTATCAGGTCAGTCATTCATAAGTGGCTCGGAGGGTTGGTTCCTGGACCAGCATAGGCCAGGTAAAAAATGTTCAAGCCAGGGCACAGTTCTGGGAGATGAGGAGGATGAGGATAAGGAAGAGGAGGAACCATGTTCACAGCAGGGTGGCACCCAACGCAGCTCGTGGGCATTACTGGAGCGTGACTGGGGGGATACGGAGGACACAGATGATGCACCTCCCACAGAGGACAGCTTGTCTTTGCCTCTGGGCAGCCTGGCACACCTGAGCGACTACATGCTGCAGTGCCTGCGCAACTACAGCCTAGTTGCCCACATTGTAACTTGTGCTGATTACTGGGTGACCACCCTGCTGGATCCCCGTTACAAGGACAACGTGCCGTCCTTAATTCCCTCACTGGGGCGTGATCGGAAGATGAGCAACTACAAGCGCACGCTGGTAGACGCTCTGCTGAGGGCATTCCCAAAGGACACCCGGGGCTCAGTGGAAGCACAAGGTGAAGGCAGAGGAGGAGGAAGAGGTCACCAATGCAGCTGTGGCACCGCCAGCACCTCAGAAGGCAGGGTTAGCATGGCAGAAATGTGGCAAAGCTTTGTCAGCAGCAAGCTACAACGAACAGCACCATCAGCTGATAGGCAACGTCTTAGCAGGAGACAGCATTTCAGCAACATGGTGGAACAGTATGTGTGCACAAGCCTACACGTACTGACTGATGGGTCTGCCCCATTCAACTTCTGGGCACATGGCCTGAGCTGGTGTTTAGCACGGCAGGGGGCGTTATCACAGACAAGTGCAGCCGCCTGTCCACAGCCAACATGGACAAGCTAACGTTTATTAAAATGAACCAGGCATGGATCCCACAAGACTTGTCTGTACCTTGTGCAGAAAAGACATTTAGACCGGCCTCACACAGCCATTGGTATACTTTTTTTTTAATATGTCTCAACATTTTGGGGGCTACCCCAATAAGAAAAAAACCCCAAACAAACAAAAAACAGTGTTGGCTACCTCCTCCTCCTCCACCGCCACTTCCACCTACACTACCACGGTCACCGCCTCCTCAACCTCCTACTCCACATCCCCCTCCATCCACCTCCTCCACCTCCTCCTCCATTTTTTATTTTTTTATGTGATTTTAAGTTATTTCCCTATCCACATTTGTTTGCAGGGAACTTGTCCTACTCTATCCCCATTTTGCTTCCTTTGCAGCCCTCTAGCCCTTTCCAGGACTTTTTTACAGCCATTTTTGTGCCCAAAAGTTCGGGTCACCATTGACTTCAATGGGGTTCATGGTCCGGGGTCAAGTTCGGGTCAAGTTTGGTGCCGAACTAGAACTTTTTTGCGAAGTTCCGCCGAACCCGTCGAACCCGAACATCCAGGTGTTCGCTCAACTCTACTCAGAACACGTCGCTACATTCGGCTTTGTTGGCCGATTACTTGCACTAGACCGAACTGCCGTCGCCCGATTTGGACAAAAGTTGGACGTTCGGTTGACCAACTATCGGTTCGTGTGTACGAAGGCTTTAAGGGCAATAAGTGAGATTGTAAAGGCAACCATACACATAAATGAAAATTAATTTTAAAACCTTACTTTTATTTTTCATTCTTAAAAAATTTTTCAAAAAGTTTTGATAAAATGATCTCCAAGTATATTCCAAGACAATCCAGAACCATAAAAGCAACAAACATAGATACACATTTACATGTTTGAATATAGAACATTGTTCATTCTATATTCTGATTATGCACCCAGCAACAACAGGGTATCATAGTTCTCATCTAGCAGTTCTCATCCATTTCCATAAAGTACACAGACTACAGTACTAGAGGTTGCATTTCAAGGCTAGTAATTACAAGGTCTTGTTCCACCCAATACAAAAAACAAAACAAAAAGCCCAATACTTACACATAATGCTTATGCGTAAGTATTGGGGCTTCATTTTTGTTTTTCCTATTGGGTGCAATAGATGAGAACTGCTAGATGGGGACTGTGATAACTTGTGGTTGTTGGGTGCATAATAAGAATGTAGATAACATCCATATTTGATTACACACTTTAATACTCCTAATAACAGCTATTATGAAGGTACTAATGCTTACATTAGACTCACTAGATTAGCCTAGCTTAGCCATCTATATTTTTATTTATATTATATCTTTATAGGGACAATAGAAGTATTGGTCTGCCCATCTTTGCATATGCTTTGAGATGGGGGGGGGGGGGTGTGATTCATCTGGTGACAACCTTGGGTGGCGTCTGTCATAATATTGTAATATATTACATGTAAGTGTATTATTGGTCTTGGGTTTTCTTTCTTTTTTGTTTTGGCTATTAACAACAACATATACAGTATTTGAGGATATGATGGTAATTCTAATCTTTTTATCATGCAGAGTGGCATTATATCCCTGAAGAAGAGACCATGTTGGATAAAGCTTGAAACACGTTGAATATCCTGGGAATGATAACCCCACAGTGAAAGGCATATGAATGTGTGGTTTTACAAATTGGCAGCTAGGAATGCTACTATGTATAATGAACATTGCTCTACATTCAACCATGTAAATCTATGTTTATTGTTTTTATGGTTCTGGATTGTCTGGAAATATACTTGGAGGTCATTTCAAAACTTTTTGAAAACTTTTTTAAGAATGAAAAATAAAAAAGTGATGTTAAATTTGGATATTATGTAACTTTATTTGTATATCATAACTGGTTCTTGCCATATGCACATATGTTTCCAAAAGCAGAATGTTTTTTGCGAATTTACAAAAACTGAGGAAGCCCTTTCAGTTAACAATGTCCTCTCCCCTGTAGCCAAAAGGGAATAAACATTTTTTGATGGAGTTGGAAATCTCACATTTGAAAAATTATAAAATGGTAGGTCCACCCTGTAACAGATTTGATCATCACTAGAGTTGAGCGAACTTCCAGAAGTCCGGGTTCTGCTGGTTCGGCCGAACTTCGGGACAAATCAATGGGGACCCAAACTTTTAGGCACAAAAATGGCTTTAAGAAAGCCCTGGAAAGTCCTAGAGGTCTGCAAAAGGAAGGAAATGGGGGTAAGGGTGGGACAAGTGACAAAGGGACAGGGGTAAAGAAACATCCAGTGAACAGGGTGGGAATGGGGGTAAAGGAAGGAAAACGTCTGGAGATCCTGAAAGGTCCCGAAAGAATTTCGGTAAAAACACGGATTTTCAAACCCAGGGGTAACTAAACAGGGCTTCAAGCCGGCTTGGTCGTCTTGGGCCTGAAGACCTTCAAGCGAGTTGAGATCACTACTAGTTTAGACAATGTCCCACCTGGATGGTAAAATATTAAAAAGTTTACACTCTAAAGGTTGAGGTAGTTTTTTACAAATAAGGGAAAACCGATGTCCCCTCTCCTGT